>JBBBVU010000003.1:24140974-24152899 GCA_037177055.1 Atherinosoma microstoma
CCCCCCCCCCCCCCCCCCCCCCCCCCCCCCCCCCCCCCCCCCCCCCCCCCCCCCCCCCCCCCCCCCTCCCCCCCAACCACGACTTACCTTGGTGATGTCCAAGGAGAAACAAGAGGACGCGCGGTGATGGGTTAGTTTGTCACGAATCGCTCATGGAAATGTCAGTTTGCATTCTCATCATCACAGCTCAGTCGACGATGTCGATGCAGCAGTGAAATTAATATTCCAAAAAAGGCTTTAAAAACGCATTTGTTCACACATTGAGATTGCTGTATAGCCTCGGCTACATTAACGTGCCAAACGAAGCACAAAGAAGATGCAAAGCTTGCAGTGTGCATTCAAGATGTGGAGTCATGCATTGCAGCAACGCTGATATCACATTTGGTAGGAAATAAGAAGATTAATTCTTCTCGGAGCATCACTGCAATGTGACCTTTTCTGTTTCTTCCTTTGCGGGGCCTGCTCGCAGTTCAAGGACTTACACAACTGATGTGAGCGAGTTATGTCTGAGAGTGGCAGCTCTCAATTTTACACGCATTATTTGTTTGTGTTCTGATGTGAGCTGTGTTAAGTACCTGCTTCAGTTTTTTTCCTTATGCTCTATTCCGTTTTTTTCCACCATGGTTAGGCTTGGAGAGGAACATCAAAGCCAGATCAGTCTCTCATTTTTGTCATAGTTTGGAAAAATGTCCCCCTTCACTGAGACTTTTCTTTAATTTTCTGCTTCAGTTTGACAAGATTTTGCAACTTGTCTCATTAAGGAATTATCTTATTAGCAATTTTAGGGAAAATATAAATTGCTCCATGTTTAGAATTTAAAGACTGTTGTTGTGCTTTAACGTTTGTGTTTAATTTGATATAGGCTACTCTCTTTCATCATGTCAGATAAATAAGACGTTTTTGTTTGGTTTCAAACATTCATTGTAGGCTGAAATGTACTGTAACCTTGATATTGACATATTCAGCATTACCCACTTGATCTGATCATCTTCTGTAGTGTTTATTTGTTCACTGCACAGTCAAACAGCTCGAAGGGAAGAAAACATTGATTTAAAATAGCCTTCAGCCTAAAATATTAGGTTCTCTTGATGATGAATCAATCAACGAATCAATGATGAGACACATTCTCAATAGGTATTTATAAATTGTGAAATTCTGAAGTCACAACTTGACAATTATATTATTTGGTTCACCAGGAAGGCTATTTAAATATCTGACACCAAAAACTGAAAGCAGTTTCACCAGAGGTTGAACTGATTGTTGGTATATCAGGGATTTCAGAGAATAGACTTGTCTTTCTGTAGGTCTAAAATACACTAAACCATCTAAACCATCCAATACTGTGTTGGTTCCACTTGTGCCACCGAAATTTACAGTACTATGATCTGTTAGGGAATGGACACAGAATCCTCGTTGGTATTATGATGTCAGGAAACGGGATGTTTGCAGTGCCTCTTCTGGATCTTTCGGAACCGGTGAACTTGGATGGGGCTTTTTCTTTTGGGTCACTTGAGCCATTCCTCAGCACATTTGTGGTGTATGGGCAGACTGTCCTGCTGGGGGAGGCTTCTGTCATTTCCAATATGGGGCATAAGTGCGGGTAGAACTGAAACAACATTTAGGTGAGGTGGCGGCAGTCAAGAGACCCAAAATTAGTGAGATCAGCATGATTTTATGATAATGTGATCAATGTCATTCATTTTACCTGTCAAGGATTTTAATGTTATGGGTGACTGTTAGACTTGATGGAAAAAGGCCATTCATTTTATATAGAGGAGAACCTCAAAGTCTGTTCTTTGTGGTATTAAAAAAAAAAAAAATCAAATCAACTATACATCATAATAGGATTGCATTACAGCAGCAACACAGATAAGTTCATGAATCACATCCATCCATCCATATTCATTATATGCTTATTCTAGTTCAGGGTCCCAGAGGGGCTGCAAAGTGGAGAGGCATGGTAAGACCCTGGACAGATCTCCAGTCTATCACAGACACAAACAACCACTCTCGCTTATTGTCACTCCTCAGGAGAACTTAGAGGCACCCATTAATCCAACATGAATGTTTTTGGACAAAAGCCAGAGTACGTGAATTGAACACATGCATGCTCAGGGACAACATGCAAACTTCTGGGTCACAGCCAATTCCTGAAATATTTTTTAAGATAAAACAATCATATTTTGCCACAATGAAACATTAAAGATTACAAGCTGAAACTGCCTCACTGTTCTGGCTGTCAATTTTGTCTTCATTATTAAAAGAAATGTGGAACTAATGCCACCTTTTTTTTTTTGCATATTTTCTTTCAGAGGCAAATTATGCCAGCAGCATCTAAGTCGCTCACCCTGGTGAAGTGCCAGCTCATCGGTCAGACTACTCTGCCCTTCTCTAGCTTCCCTGTCTACCCTGGCAGATCCATGCTGCTGGATGCTCCTCAAAGAGCCACGCCAACACCATGAGCGCCAACGGGCCTACCCCAGACCCAGCCCCCACAGCCCCAGAAGCTCCTCCTGCTTCGACCCCTGCCCCGGCTCCGCCCCCTGCCCCTGCTCCTGCAGCACCACCGGCTCCTCCCGCTCCACCTGCTCCACCTGCTCCAGCAACCACCACCATCCCGGTTGGTGCGTTGGCTCAGAAGAAGCGGCAGCAGTATGCAAAAAGCAAGAAACAGGGCAGTAATGCCAACAGCAGACCACCGAGGGCTCTGTTCTGCCTCAACCTCAACAACCCCATACGCAGGGCCTGTATCAGTCTGGTGGAGTGGAAGTATCCTTTACTGTGGTTTTGTGGTGGTGGGTGCATGTTTGACTTTTTAATGATTTTAACAAAGATTACTCCTTGATTGTTGAGCCAAATTCATTAGAGGGCAAATCAAGGAGTTGGAACATTTTGATAACCAGTTTTTCAATCAGAAAAACTAAATGTGGTCAAGTTGAATAAAAACATAAGTGAAAAAAATTTAGTTTTTATTTTTATGTCAGTGCAAATGACATACATTTTGATTTAGAACATTGTCAGGCAGGGGTACAATAATCACTGCCTTAATAAGAAATTTGTTATATGGAAATATTCGGATTATTGCAGCTGTCTCTTATTTTTCTTTGGTGAAAATAAGCAGGTAATATTTAATTTTAGTTTTACAGTTGTCCTTTGTTTGGCTATGTATTGTGTTGCATCGCTTCAGTTTGTTTATTTAAAGGTGTCATAAATGCAACAAATGCATGGAGAAGAGAATTATTTTATGTTTTTTAAGACACATGTTGCTGTTGTTGGTGAGAAATAGAGGCACAGTGCGGTTCTCCAATAAAGATAAAGTGAATGTCACCATGTCCTATATCCTGAAACACTAAAGGGGTATGGAGAAAAGGCATCATGACTGCTCATGACTCCAATAGGGGCTTGTTGCTTAACCCTTTAACGTCCTCACTAAGTAAAAAGCTATGGGAAAAAGTTTTTTTTTTGCATCTTTTCATTCCATGTGGGCTTTAACAATAAGAATAAAGTAAGTAAAAGGGTGAGCTATCATTTCATGGTAATGCCATTAAAATGTGAAAAAGCAATAGGACAACATAAACTCACTTTTGGAATCACATAGCTGAATCGAGTGGTAGAGATGGCTCAGGCAGGTTGCCCTCCACAATAGCCATCAAATGATGTTAAAGAGCTTCCCTTATGACAATGACAGAGATACATCTTAAACAGCACTGTTTTGTGTTTGTTGAAAAATACAAATTCCCCGGGGATTCACAACCAGTAATTCTTGGCAGCAGTAGCCGTATCAGGTGTCTCCAATTTTTTTCTTAAAAACTACACCCAACAGTGTGGTACAAGTGTCTGAGTGGCACTTAATGAAAATGAGTGAAAATGAGTCTCAGTGTAGTCAGCAACACATTGTTTTTATACTGTTCTTTGCTGTCCCAAATGCCATTATCTGTCTTTAAAGTCAGTTGAGTTCAGTACAGTTTGAGTTTGCTCTGATTAGTTAATTGAATGGTCCAAAATAACACAGAGAAGAAGCTGCTCATTCTTAGTTTGATGCCAGATTAACCACAAACACAATGTAAAGGTGTGACATGGTGATCTAAGTAAAGGGAGAAAAACGTAGACTGGTGGTGAGGTGTTTCAGGCGGTTTGGGAGCTGTGTCCTTTCTGAAAGAGAATAAAAAGTGTAAAACAAAAGCTAACTAAAGGTATTAAATGACAGCTAGATCATTCTGTAAGAAAGGTAGCTCAGATTAAATCTTTATTCACATAGGTTAAAAGACAAGTAATGCAAAGAATACAATACTGTACTATACTTTAATATTATTATTATTATTAGTTACACAGCTCATGCATTTTAATTTTATTTGTAATGTATTGTTGTTTTGTTTTGTCTTTTTTTTAAAGTAATTTCCTTAACTGCTTTTCTCAGGCCATTTGATATCTTTATATTGATTGCTATTTTTGCCAACTGTATGGCCTTAGCTGTCTACGTCCCTTTTCCTGAAGATGATTCCAACTCCACAAACCATGATCTGGTGAGTAGTCTGATTTTGTTTTTAAAATCTTATTATTTATTTTGTTTAGGCAGTTCCAGGGGCCATTACTTGTGTATGGTTTTAAAATCAACTATTTTATTTTTTCGAACCTTCGACTATCTTGCAAGTACAGAGTATTTGTAAGGAATATGAAAAAGGGATAAGTTTCACATTACAGTGTTTTCACTCCCCAATCCTGTCTCGGGTGGTAAAGTTTGATTACATCGCTCCCGTGAAATGTATACATAGTCAGTAGTTTTGCAGGAATAGCAAGATTTTGCGTACTGACCATTTTCAGCATATAGCCTTTTTATGCAGATTCAAAGTATATGCTGTGCCGACAGAGAGAAACACTTGGACCTGGTGCTTTATCATGTCACACTTTTCCTGTACGGAGGTTTTATTCAGCGTTCTATTTTTAGAATTTCCTTGTCATTGCACCATTCTCTGCACCTTGTACATTTATGTCCATATGATAAATTATGGGCGATATAGTGTTGTAAGCATTGTTCCACTCCCGAGAATGAGTGTACTCTCTAAAAGCCAGACAGACACACAGATTGTGGTGCTTGCAAGAGCAATATTAAGCTGTAGAGTTGAATGATTAATGATGAGTGTGCACAGTGTGTCTGCAGACTTTTGAATGTTTTGGATAGCTTTATTTAAGCTTGGAAGAAGGTTGCCAGTCTGCTGTGCATGACTGACAGGAGCACTCCTCTGCTGTTGTAAAAGAGAAGCAACAGCTTTGGTTAAAAGTGTGTCTGGTACACTTAAGTGAAGTCAGGTGTATTGCTTCCCAGTGTTACCTCCTGGATGGTGATATCTGGGTGTCTGTTTACACGGTACCAGTGCTTCAGAGAAAAGTGGGCCATCTGGAATGTTACATTGTCTAAAACAGTATTAAATACAGTATGTAGTCAGGTTTAGCTTGGAATCAAGAGTAAAAGAGGCCAAATTTCTTCATGGTAACAGTTGGAAGAAAAGTCAATTGGATGTAAAATATAAAAATGGACTATTCTGAATTATTCCTTTTCATTTTTTTAAGTTTTTTATTGTGGGGAGAAATGGTTCCATTTGTGCAGCTGTTTTTATCTTATTCAAGAGAAACTTCATTCAGCTAAATTACAGCTCTGCTACCTTATTAATGGACCGTGTGTATATTATGGTCAGGTGCTTACTTTTTTCTCAGCCATTACCTTTTGCACAGCTTCTAAATTACTGGTTCATTTTTAATCATAAGGTGCAATGGTGCAACGTCAATAGCATTTTCATTCAGGTATTTATTAGGATCATTTTAGCATTTACTACCTTCCACATTTTATTTTTCGTCTTACTGTACAAAAAGCTAAATGTGGAAGCACTGTTAGGTAGGCTACTTATATTATTGATGCAATCTGAGCCTGTTATTGTACTGCAAAGGAGTGTTTATCACTCCATTTCAATGAGCAGGTATAGCTCTACTCTAAATATGAGTGTCAGATTGCGTTTATGCATGCATCCATTAAGAATTAACCGAAAAGCCAACTGTGAGACAGGGTCCTGGACCAAACAAGATCACTGATGCGGCTTTCATGCTTTGTAAACGAGGTCATTAAGTGAAGATGAAAGGACAACGTTAAAAGCAGATATGAAATGATTTATAACTCCTTTAAGTAGTCCGTGTAGTTAGGACAAAGCTGCATAAACGTGCAAGTGCCTCCTTTATCTTTTTAATGCATGCTTTTTGCTCACAGTTAAACACATTATTTCCCTGTACCTCAGACAACATTATATTGCTTGCACAGTACTTTGGTTTGATTCTGCTGTGTCAACACTAACATACCAGAGGGTGAATAATGCAGTCTTTCCCTTTTCAGCAAAGGCTGAACAGTATAGAGTACTTTAAAGGGCAGGTGTGCCAGGTTTGGCCTCAGTTGTTCTACAGAACTCAGGCTGTAGTCACAGGAGGAGCTTGAAGGAGGAAAAATGCTGAGCTAGTTTTGCATTAGCAGCCAGCAGGCAAGACTGTAGTGCAGAGTGCGATTTCACACTACACTGTTCTGCAGCCACCCAGGTGGACTGAGGACTGATATGAAACCTGAGTTGGGGTACTGTGTAACCTAATGTGTAAAGCAATGATCAAATTGTATCATACAGCTACTGAACCATGCAGGTTTTTACTCAGTGACACATAAAAATGTGGTGTAGCTTTCAACACAGAGTAAAACCCAGCATTAAGCTGATGTCAAGAGTTGTGGACTTGAAAACTCTTTCATGAGTGATTTCTGAGTTCATGCGCATCGTCTATTATCATTAAATCATGTGGTAAAATACTGAATTAGTGTGCGTGCACAGTGTTGAGGTGCTGCAGTGCTGCTTTAACATTACACTGCTGCAAAGTCATGAAGGCTTTAACAGTCTGCCCGTCTTGTTAGTGAGGCTTGGTTAAATGCAGCAGCTCATTATAAATAGAAAGCAATTTTCTCCTCAGGCAGAACAGAGAGCAAAAGATCGGGGTCTTAGTACCACCAGGAGGCACAAGTGAGTAACAGGCCTGTTACTGTAGCCAGCACACAAATACACACATGCACTTGTGCAAAGCGACGACAAACCTTGTCATATTTTCAATCCTCTCTGGCTCAGCTCACACCCCTGTTGCTCTTTCTTTGTTAAGTCATTTCACTGAAAAAGTACAAAACACACACACAACGCACATGACCGTGTATCCTTAACACCCACCTCGTCTAAGGGACAGACAAATAGTCTACAACACCACTGCCTTTGCTTTAAGGTCATTTCTGACTTATCTATCCGGGACTCAACACCCCAGGCAGCTCCTGCTGAAGGTGGCTGAGCAAAATAATGACCTTTTCATGGTGAATATGATTCATGCATCTCATCATTCGTAAGGCAACATGCAGCGAATTTTGCATCTGGTATCAGGTTGTGTCCATGTCCATATCACTGTATATCACTGTTATAGCATAACTCCAGGGCCACAGATCCATTTATTGTAGCTGGGGACAAAAGGACAGGCAAAGACTGAGATGCCCATGCTTAAACTAACAAAGCGGTCATTTTGAATTTAACAGAAGTCTCACAGTTTAAATTAATTTTACATTTGGACATTTGGAATTTAAGTTTGTCAACATTTTTTTTTGTATTTGATTAATTTCCTCAAAGGTTTTTATTAATAGAAAACAACTATCGTTCTGCCTGGCTTAACTGTTTAATTTGATATTTAATAACAAGTAATTACAAAAAAAAGAGATAAGATAAGATGAAATTAGATTTGTCCCACAGTAGGGAAATTTGAATGTGCTATATAGATTTAATTTCTGTGATTAAACACTGTTTTACTTACTGTAGCACAGTTTAAAACCAGCTTCACTGAATTGTCAATTACGGGTCCCACAGTAAAGGACAAGCTTATTGCCTTAAATAAATAAATAAATAAATAAATAAATAAATAAATAAATGAATAAATAAATAAATAAATAAATAAATAAATAAATAAATAAATAAATAAATAAATAAATAAATAGATAAATGAATAATTTGCTATTATATATTGAATTCTTCTTTGTTACAGGCAAAGAATGTGCATTATTGTTGAAAAAGAGGAACGATCAACCCAAAAGAAATAATTTCTGCTTTAAATTAAGTGGAACGATGGTCAAAGAGCCATATTTGTGACTTCACCAATTCAAACCCTTTTAACTGATCATTGTTATCAAGCTCTTCTCCGTGACAACAAGTCATGGAAAACATCCAGTGGCACCTTTCAAACAATATCCAAAACATTATACAGTTTTATTTATCTATTTTTCTGACATTTGATAATATCAGCAGTGCTTTTCTGTTATTCTCCTTTCTTCAAGGCTACAGAGGGATTTACAGTACCGGAATCAAGATAATATACAGCCAGCATCTTACCTGCAGTAGACAGTGGTCAAAACACTTTAGTTCGGAAAACAGGCAATAAAAGTTAAATTTAAGCATATTCAGAATTCACAAAAGTGCAAATTTACATATTGTATACTGAGTCATATTGTTATGTTCTAGACAGGCAGTAATTTACATAGTCACTATGTTTCTCACCTGTCTCCATGTTGTTTCATGCACAGTGGCTGTCATCGTGTCCTGCTGCTCATCTGTAATTCACAACTTTTGCCTGTATAATTCCAAAATTTTAACAATGAGGCAGTAAAGATCAGTGAAAAACTTGAAAAGCACACAAATGTTTTAAATATTTACAAAAGCAATGCCCACGAGTAAGCTATCCAACAAGTCTGACAAAACTCTTATGGCAGGATTAACTGACACTAAGTTTAGTCTTAAGTATATACATCCATCCAGCCATCCATTTTCTTCCACTTATCTGAGTTGGAGTCATGGAGTCAACAGGTTTAGGAGGGAGACCAAGACATCCTTTTTACCCAGTGACACTCCCCAGCACCTCTAGGGGATTCCTCCAACACAATATACTGTAATCCCTCCAGTGAGTCCTGGGTGTTAACATGTCAGGAAAACTTCCAAGGGGGAGGACACCAGGAGGCATCGTAATCAGATGCTTGAACCAACTCAGCTGATTCCTTCCACTCTGGATGAGCAGCAGCTTTACACCAGGCGTCCTCTGGTTGAACGAGCTCCCCTAACTTTCCAGCTGAGCCATGAACTCAGACATTAATTCTTTTGTTTACTACCAAATCTTATCCATAGTTGAGGGCAGGGATGTATATAGACCAAGCGGCAACCTCCGGAGGAGAAATGTGAAGCCTATGTGGAAATGCTAAAAATTGCAGTTCACCTCTCATCCACTAGGAGCTGGCTCCAAAAGGGAGTCAATTCCCATAGACTCCCATGTTAAAAAGGCCAACTTCACAGCAGAAAAATACATGTTTACAGCCTGGTACAAAAAACCATTTTAGGTTTAATAGGTCAAGTTTACCTTCGTGACAACTGTGGGGGCAGTGATTTTTTTTTATAACTCATTGGTTTAGATGTTATTTGATTTTGAAATACTTCATAATTAGGGGCGTGTTCTTTTGATTGACAGGTGGCCAGATATCCAGCAGCAAGGAGACAGAGGGGAGCACAGCCACAGTTTTTAGTCAGCTAATAGTGCACCTTAGCTTTAGCCCGCCTACCTCTGTTAGCTGGTTAGCTTCCATTAGCTCCTGGTTAGCTTGTTTAGCTCGTACAGGTAGCTCAGAGTTTAATGGGTGTCAATAATCCGTCCCCACGCTCACAGACCCCATCTCAGCGCCACCTCGTTGCCCATTTTTGTATTTTTTGGGAGTGACAAGAACCTCCCAATGAGCCTCAATTCAGCTCTTCAGAAACCTATGGGTCATTCGACAGAAGGTCTGTCCATATCTTTTACAGTCATTGATACAGACAAACAAATACAGATAAATCAAAACCTTTTTTTCTCGGCTCAGCTCTTTTTTTACCACCTCGGACCAGTGCAATGCCCTCATCAAAACTGATGAAGCTCCAATCCATCTTGTTCCATCCCACCGTCAGTTATCAAAGACTCATTCTCAACCCAGACAGAGCACCCCACCCTTTTCTGGTTGAGAACCATTGCCTCAGACTTAGAGGGACTGACTTTCATCCCAACGGCTTCCCACACAGCTACAAACCACCCTATTACATGCTGAAGATCTTGGCCTAAGGAACCACATTGTCTGAGGATATGCAACCCTGAGATTCCCAGACCAGAACCCTTCCTTTTCCTGCACCTTGAAAGCCTGTGAATAACACCACAAACAAGATTCATGAGAAGTGGCAGCCTTGGTGGAGTCCAACTGTGCTCACTGAACAAGTTTGACTTTGTGCCGAGAATGGGGATCTGGGAGGAGCAGTGTGTTTTTTGTCCAGGTTGTGGAACAGCAAACCATATCTTTACACTCACAGAGTTGCTGAGGGGTCATGAGGGTTTGACTATCCAGTCTACATGTGTTTTGCGGACACCTGTTATGTCTTAGCTGTTTGTGTAGTGTTCTTAGAACTCTGTGTCATTGAAATAAGATCAAATGTCAGGAGGTTATTCAATAAGTTTTGGCCTTTATTCATCATATCTGTAGCTATGATTCAATATAGGAAGTTTAGGTTTTTGTGACAATTAAAAGTACCAATGGCTCTGTTTATTTGTACTTATAACAGGGTTCAAAGTCAAGTCAAGATAACAGATTACATGTATTACATGAGTCAAGCTACTAAGGTTTATATGCCAGTGTTTTGGCTGCATGTTGTGTTGCAGAAGCGTGTAAATGTGTACACGTGTGAGTCGAATGAAGCATTTGGCTCTGTATGTGTGAGTGTAATGGCTGGCACAAGCAACAATGTCTGGACTGGGGACTCCCATGGAGATGATGGTAGAAGAATGTGTTTAGTCACTTAACGTAACTGCTCATTTGCTGCTCACACTAGCACTGTCCCTGCTTGTTATCTTGAATGCGTGTTTTTGCATGTGTGTGCAAGCATGAGTGTGTTTGCACGTGAGTGTGTGACTGAGAGAGAGACGAGAGCAAAACAAGAGTCAGACCTGCACTAGGTTATGTGATTGTGCAGCCAGGATTGCGTAGACACCAGTCACCAGTTTGATTATAAATATCTTCCTTTATGTGTGCTTATTTCTACACATGAAACAACATGTTAACTTAAAGTGCTATTCAGTCATCTGTTGAGAATTCCTGTATTATCACATATCGCAAAATATATAGTAGGGTTAGAAAAAATTGTAATGTCAATTTTTTCCAATATCGTCCAGCACTAGTGTCTTGCATCGGAGAACAACAGGTTTGGAAGAGAATTCGGGGCCATCTGCAGAGCACGAGGTTATCTAGTACTGCTGCATATATATCTGTTTCTCTGTTCAACTGTTATGTAAATGCTGGCACATTTAATCACAATTAAAACAAAATGGCTTTTTAATGAGTTCAGTCCTCACTCTGCCGTCTAACCTTTTCAAACCTAACAACTTCAGCAGTAAAATATATCTGTGTAAAACCTGCGCAAAACATGTAAGCAAAAAGAAAGACCCATAAAATCAACACTAACTAAACATAGAACACATGAAATATAAAACGTGGAAATAAGAACATCAGGATAACATAGAACCAAAAACATTAAAAAAAAACCCCACAGACAATCACAAAGAAGAGCTACTGAATCCTAAAATGACATTTTAGTAAGATTTCAGTGATATTTTGTGAGAAAAGCTGCTTAAAAACTGAGTTGAAAGCAGTTGTTGTGTGTGTAGCTCCATCCTCCAACCCTCCCTGACATCCAAATGCACTCTTTGTTGCCTCTTAAAATGCATTGCAACAGTCATTTAATTATCTTCACAAAATACAAGGACACTATATAGTCCACAGACAACACAGAGTCCTTGTATTTTGTGTATGGATATATA
>JBBBVU010000003.1:24173735-24254616 GCA_037177055.1 Atherinosoma microstoma
ATACTGTATATATTTATTTCACTTTGAAGTCCTCTATTTTTTGAGCCCAACAATTTCAACATTTTCAAACATGCACGAAAAAACAGAGCCAGCAGTAGCACAACCCAATTTATGCAATTTCCCATTTTTTTATTTGTTTCCTCATGCAATCGCTAACTGACACGCAGGTTGATCTAACAAAGGCAGAAAAAACTCCATTAAAAGAAGAATCTGTACAATTAGAGCTCCAATGGAATCCTCAACAACGTTTGTACTCTGACTAGTGATACCATTTAAGTCTTTAGAAGTGTTCATTTCAAACATATGAAACATGTTTGATGCTCTGTGTGTAAATTAGTTTTGCCTCTGTACTCTTGTGTATGTTACTGATGGAAGTGGAGCATGCTATAAGTCCTTCTGCAGTTTATCTGGGAAGGAAAAAACATAACGTATGACTTGAGCAGTAAAGAAACTCTTAATCCAAATCCTCTTTATATAAGCGCCACGCATGATACAGAACAGACAACCTGCGCCTGCTTCACCGTATAGTTTCTGCTAGGTAGTTTTGTATCTCTTTCACTCTGTCTGCTCATTATGGTCTTTGTCTGCTGTTGCCTCTCCCACATGTCTTTTCCTCTTTTTATGATTAAATGTTCAATCCTCATTAGCATCATTACACATATTTACCATAATGTTTGAAAATTCCTGTTGAAGCTCTTATGTTAAGAAGTGTGAGGTTCATGCTGCTTTTCTCCAACATCCATTCTGGCTTTTAGTGTCTGTCAGCAGTACCTGAGCCCCAGCTACCATGCTCACATGTTAGTCCTGGTTTACTTCACCTGCAGATGCTTCCTGTGACCTCCAGCTCTCCGTGTTGTTCTTCTGCCCTCCTCGGTGTCTGCAGCCTATGTGGTTCCTGCTGCCCATGTCGTTGTTGAATATTGATATTTTTGAATACTGTTGTTGTCCTGTGGTGTTGTCTGCTCTGACCCATTTTGATAGCAGCTCATTCTCGCCCCCCCCTACCCTATGTCCCTCTGCTGTGCCATTGTGTCTGAATGCATGGGCTTGCATGCATTACACATGAAGGGGTGACTCTGGCTGACCTCACTGAGAAGAAGAAAGGAAGGTTTGGGTGGTTCAGCCAGTCGTCCGACACTCATGGTAAATCCTGTGGTTCTCCCTTCCGTGTTCTTTAGCTTTTGTGTGTGTGTGTGTGTTTATGTTTGTCTGCTGTTTTGATACTGAAAATTTTCAGGCGTTTTGTTAAAATAACAAGTTGATTTATATCTTAAAGTGATCAAAATGTGATTGGTCATATTTGTTGAACTTAATAGATCAGTTCAATTAGCTGATGTGTTCCTCGCAGATATACAGAATTGGTAAATATATTTCTAAAGATGTCGACTCAGACAGGCAAAAGTGAAAAGATGGAAAAAAGATGACAAGGTAAAAAATACTGTCATATGAATTTGTTCAAAGTTTGTTGGACAAAGTAAAAAAAAAAAAAAAAGAAAAACTATACAAAAGTCTGTTTAAGTAGTCAGTGTAGTAGTGCTCTTTAGCCTCTAGTGGACAAAATAAATGTTACAAAAACAAAGACTTGCACAGTGCATTCATCCATTTTGTGTACCTGTTACGTGTGTATGAAGCTTACCTTATTATATTATTTATAAAAATCGCTTTAAAAAAGAAAAAAACTTGACTAGCATTGCTTGTTTGTTTTTTGTTTTTTTTGACCAAGCGAAATAGTACATAAAAAAAAATTGAAAAATCTTCAAGAAATTATCTATGCAACAACTCCTACATTTTAGACATGGATGAACAGAAATGGGTTTTTTTCACCTGCCTTTTTGTGGCTTCAGTATGAAAATGCTGTAAAAACCCAAGAGGTTGTGACTTTATGTGTTTCTTTACAACCTAAAGAAATATGTAATCACTTTTTTACTCGTTGTGTTCCAACTTCACATCTTTTTTTTTTATCCTTCCTTGTTCCTCTTCTAATTGTTCCTCCAAAGAGGTCCAATGCAGTTGTTCCTGAAATGAATATCCCCCTCTAAATGAGTCTGATTTTTTGGAATAGAAATACAGTGTGATAGCAGCCACATGCATTTAACTTCCTGTGCCCCATTTCAAAAGCAGGGGCTAAGTATGAATATAGGAAACAGGGCTAAACCCAGATAACTACTCCAGCAGTCAGCACTATTTTCAGAGCTGAGAGCTGTCCGACAGCTCAGGAATCAAAGCCAACACATCTATATAAGCTAAGCAGGAGCATGCTCCCTCACACAAATTAAACCGCTGAGACATTTCACACGGTTAATCATCATCCAAAAAAAAAAAAAAAAATCATCTATCTGTACAGACAGTATTGCTTTGAGTGTAGCATTTCAGACAATTTTAAGAGTCCTGTCCTCCTTGCTTGACTCCATTTTTTCCATCTGTTCCTTATTGTCGGCATCAGTTTAACCTGATAGAGCAGCTGTCTGGTCTCCTATCCCGTGTCAGCTCCCTTTCAGCACCGGTATTTGATACTGATAATGACAGTGAGGCACAGCAAAGATATACAGCAGCTTTCTCTGCTCTTTAAAACTGTTGCATGGTTTTAATGTGGCTTTGCAGATTATAATCTCTATCAAACAAGTGTGACTCATTTGAATTCAGCGTATCATAATAATCTTTACTTTTTGTTGATTTGTATGTTCTTTTTGGGTATCTTTAATTGAAATAGAATTTATAAGAGGGCGAACCCTAGTTTATTTCTTCCTCATAGGATATGTTGCATTCTGTTTTGCCAAAGAATCCTTTTACACTGCAAAGTGATTACAGTTCATGTTTGTTGTTTGTTTTTTTATAAATGTCTGCTGTATGTGCTACCACAGCGAGCGTTCCCGCCAGTGAAACAGAATCTGTGAACACTGAGAATCAGAATGGGGAGGATGAAAAGACGCCATGTTGTGGACCTCTCTGGTGAGGATGTGCAGCTTTTGTGCACAACAAACTTTTTTTAATGTAAAACATGTCCTTTCTTTCAACCTTAAACTGCAGCATATTATTCTTGCATGTACAATGAGTTTTATTGACCTTTATCAGTCAATGCTCACAAACTTCTTCTTTCTTTCAGTCAAAAGATTTCAAAGTCAAAGTTCAGGTCAGTATATTTATCTCCATATAATATCAACTTTTATATGTGTTATACATGTGTTCTTTAATAGAGCAAAAACTGTATGTTTTAAAGTTGTAAAGTTGGAGCACATATTACTTTATGCAGAATTTCCTTTGCTTTGCTTTTGTTTCACTGCATTTAAAATGAGCCGTTACTAGGATGATAAATTAACAGCTTTCATAAGGTCAGCATGTACTGAAAATAGCCTTACACAGTGTTTTCTACAACAGCTCATTTACTGAACAGTATGACTTGCAAAATTATATTCATGCATCTCCCCTGTGGTTCCTCTCCTCACTGCATTCTTATTATTAATGGACACAAGCTTTTCTTTTGAAATTTCCTTAAGATCCACTGAGGTGATTTATCTATTCCACTGCCTAGAAAGCAGTATCTATCTGACCACATCTTGTGTTATTTTAGATTAAGTTTGTGTAGAAAGTAAGTGGTGCTAACGTCATCCTGCACACAATGAGCCTGTTGTCTCCTCCTGCAGTCGGCGCTGGCGCCGCTGGAACAGATTCTGCCGCAGGAATTGCCGTTTGGCTGTCAAGTCGGTGCCTTTCTATTGGCTGGTCATCATCCTGGTGTTCCTCAACACTCTCACCATTTCATCAGAGCATTATAACCAACCTATGTGGCTCACCCAAGTGCAGGGTAGGAATTAAACTTGAGTATATATGGAAGATTATGCACTCAATTCTAAATTACTGACACTTTTGAATTTGTGTGGGTTTAGTCTGATGAGTTTAAAAACCAGAAAGACTAACTTTGATCAAAGCTGTCTTTATATTTCTAAATAATAAAGCAAAAAAATATACAAATTAGGCAGCAATATTAAGCAGTGCCATTTGCAATGATCTTTTGCAGGCGAACAAATCACAGCCCTCTCTGAGTCACCCTAACCCTTGTGTTGTTCTTTTTATTTAATTTTGTGTTTTATGACTTGTTCTCTGCCTTTTAGATGTGGCCAACAAGGTGCTGCTAGCCCTGTTCACATGTGAAATGTTGGTGAAGATGTACAGTCTAGGGCTACAGGCCTATTTTGTTTCCCTGTTCAACCGCTTTGATTGTTTCGTGGTGTGCGGAGGAATCACTGAAACCATTCTGGTCGAGCTGGAAATCATGTCTCCCCTCGGGATATCCGTGTTTCGCTGCGTCCGCCTGCTGAGAATCTTCAAGGTCACACGGTAAGATAACAATCAAACTGTGCAAGTCTATGTTCATGTTCTCAGAACACTGTGAGTGATATTCAGTTAATATCCTGTCTCTCCCGTGTTCTCTTGGTCAACTGTTCCTCATAGACACTGGCAGTCTCTGAGTAACCTGGTAGCATCTCTGCTCAACTCCATGAAGTCTATTGCTTCCTTGCTGCTGCTGCTCTTCCTCTTTATCATCATCTTCTCACTGCTGGGCATGCAAGTGTTTGGTGGAAAATTCAACTTTGACGAAACCCAGACAAAGAGGAGTACCTTTGACAACTTTCCCCAAGCCCTTCTCACTGTGTTTCAAGTATGAATACTTTGATTTACATTTCAAATAATGACCTAACAGCACATTGCTGATAGACACTAAACATGCAGCAATTAGGCAGGATTAACAAGGGTGCAATATTTTAATGCTGGATGGGAGGCAGATCTCATATTTGGAATTGGATTTGAAATCAGTCACAAGATCGGATGTACAATTAAGAATGTGATTTGATTTGATTTGCTAATGCCTCTACTGTCGCTTGAAAAAGTAGAACTATTCTCAACTTTTCGTTAAAAGCTAGGCTATCCAAGCTAACCGAGAGATGCAGAATTCAAGTCAGCAGCACATCTGCTGATGCCAAACAGTAGTAGCTTCTGTTGTTCCCCCTCTGGCTGCAATATTTTAATGCTTGACAACTACCTTACATTTCCACAACATGATAAAGCATAACCCACATATGTCACAGAACTACTGGGAACATTGTCCATCTTAGAAATCTATATCAATTTCAAGAAAACAAAATTACTTGATATGTGATTGAATCATCACCATTCAATCAGTTTCGGAAGTAAAGACAACCATAAATGTTGCACATGTAACTTCAGAGTCATAAGTAGTGTGCAAACTTTGTATGCTGAGTTTTTCCACAGTATTTTTGCTTTGTATCTGTCAACAAACACAATTTTTTTCTGCAAATAGCCTATAATCTTTTTATACATATGCACAAACCCAAATTTCACAGATAGATTTATTTCACAGGTTGACAAAGCAAAAATATCATCTAGAGTGATGTTTTAAAGACAGTTGAGGAGACAAAAGATACATGTTAGGAAGACTCAGACATGTTCCCCAAAAATATTATGCAGGCTTAATTTTTTTTTTTCCCCTAACTTGTCTTGTTCAGCATTATAGCAAAAAGAACGGTAGTCTGGCTGCTGTGTTGTGCTGAGCACATTTGCTTTGCCAAGAGCAAAGCTTTATAGGTATAAAGCTCCTCTTGGCATGATAATCTGAATCATGTTGTTTGTTTGTTTTTTTATTCTTACTTTATTTATCTATTTATTTTGAATAGTTTTGTTACTGAATTTACATAATATTGCCGGACCTGACCAGAGGGGACAAAAAAATGATAGAAAGAGAACAGAAAAAAAAGAGGAGATAAATATATACACCAGATAAACGGGCTTAAACTAACAACCTTTAGCTTGAGGTAGGGTTTAGGAATTAAAATTCTGTGTTACGCACCCTTTTATCAAAATATTTGAGTCTAATTGGACAAATAAACATAAATAAAGTGATAATTTTCAACACTCCTTTGTCAGTAATGACTGCCTGAAGTCAGGATGACATGAACATCGCCAAAGGATGGGGTGAAGTAGTTAGGCAAATGTGGTAATTCTGATAAATGCAGGACAGAGATTTAGAAACACCTTTTTTCCTAGTGTTGTTGGGTCTCACTAAATGTTTTTATCCATTCAGATCCTGACTGGAGAAGACTGGAATGCTGTTATGTATGATGGAATCATGGCATACGGAGGCCCCTCTTCTTCTGGCATGGTTGTGTGTTTTTACTTCATCATCCTCTTCATCTGTGGAAACTGTATCCTCTTTCATACCTAAAGGAAAGCCCAGATAGAGTTGGTTTGATAACATACTTTGTTGTGTTGGACATATACCCAGCAAACATGTTTTATCGGTTATTTTGTGTGTCAAATGTAAGGGTTATTGTTTACTGAATAAGTCACTCAGATATCCTCCTGAATGTCTTCTTGGCTATTGCTGTGGACAACTTGGCAGATGCAGAGTCTCTTAACACAGATGAAGGAGACAAAAAAGGGTGAAGTCTTGATCCTGAAGTTTTTCTGTGGCTAATTTAAATATTGGGGTTGAAATTTTAGATGGATAGTCTAAAACTTTTCTGTAATTCATTACAGAGACAAAAAGGACGATGAAAAAGATGAGAAGGTATTCTTTAATCTCATTTTTGCTGAACCAAAAAGGATTTTTCCACGCTGTCTGGCGTGCAATTCACATGTTCTGTTTTTTTTTTTTTCTATTTGTTTGTAAGGAGGAGGAGGAGATCGATGACAACGCAGCGGAAGAGGAAGACCCAGAGGTTCCATCGGGGCCTCGGCCAGCCATTTCTGATCTGGTAAAGAAAGAGAAGATCACTCCTATCCCAGAAGGAAGTGCCTTCTTCATTTTCAGCAGCACAAACCCGTAAGACATAATTATTCTAAGTTCTGTACACTTATACGGACAGAAAGTGTCTCCTGTATCACTGCTGTGATATCTTTCCTTTTCCCTTCAGGGTGCGTGTGTTTTGCCACAGACTCATCAATCATCACATATTCACCAACCTCATCCTGGTGTTCATCATGCTCAGCTCTGCCTCACTCGCTGCTGAGGATCCTATCAGAAACTTCTCCGCCCGCAACATTGTAAGTCTACACTCCTTCCACAGAAAAGCAATCACAAGACAAGTAATTTCTCTGATAAATCACTTTTCTGTTAGTAATGTTTGTTTAGTATTTAGAGATCTTTTTAAATGAACATACTGTTGTTTTTGCATGTTTTGGAGCATTTGGTGTTCAAAAAGGTAAAATTATTCAAAGCAAAATTTCTGAGTTTTTCAACTTGAGTCTTATTATCTCATTAATAAAATGGAGGCATCTTAATTTTGCTCTGTTTAGTTTCTCCATTATATTATTTTGGAGCTGTTCTATTCTTTTTTGGTCTTCGTGTCCTCTCAGTTTGGGTCCTGTTGCAAAGATTTTTGTGCCTCACCAGGGACACATATGGCACAGGTTGGAAAATCCTCGACTTATCCCTTAAAATGGGATGAATTCATGATACTAAAACTTTTGAATATGCAAGACAATAACAGCTTTAATGTATTAGATATTAATAGATATTATATGTTGGAGTTACGGTTTTTGTTTTGTTGTTTGGATTGATATAAAGCTAATGAACACGAACCATTGTTGTAAACAAAGCAGTGATGGATGGGAACAGCTGAAATATTGATATGTTGTCACACTGAGAGCTACACATCAACACTTCTGTCCTGTTTATTTGGCTCAGATACGGATTAAAAAAACAACTCAGTCTTGCAGCTCATGAAAACCATGGTGGAGAAAAATGCGAACAGTGCTTTTACATATTTTAAATGACATCTGCAGGATTTCTCTGACCTGTTGATCATATAATTTAATATAATAAATAATGTATTAACCTGCTACCAGTGTTCGTGCCTGCCCATTAATGTGAGTGCTGCAGTTCACACTTGTGCCGTGTTGAAAGTGACACGTTTATATTACTAGGTCTGACCTCGTCAGATTTCTGTCTCAAAAATGTGTCAGCAGAGCGCCTGTGGGTTATTCAAGTGACACTGATAGGTTTGGTTGTCTTTATGGAAGCAGTGTGTGTGTAAGGGGGTACAGTGAGAGGGAAAAGCTGTATAGGATGCTTAAAAAAACTCTTAATTTATATTACGTTTATGGCTGTGTTCGTTAAATTTAGAGAAAAAAAAGCACAGCACATAGAGAGAAAGTCCTAGTTCTCTCCCATTATCTTCACATACTGTATGATTTATCCATTAGACTATATAATTGATACAATAAATGGATGTAGCCACTTTGACTTCAGCTGTTATTTTGTGAACCGCCATTTTGGTGTCACAAGTTCTGTATTTTGTTGCTGCCATCTCTGTTTTTCGAAGCTAGAAATGATGGTGTTTGAATGTTTGAAGGATGAAGCTGGAAAGTGATTTGTGGAAGCTGACTGGATGAAAGTAATTGGTCTCTCGCTTCCTAGTTATCCTTTAGAAGGACAACTAGCACACTGATCAGAAGGTGGAAATTCAGCTACTTACATCATAACAATGTGGGGAAAAATTAATTGACTTAGTAATTAATAAGTAAAGTAAATACCGTTGGAGATGGATTTTATTGGGGCCGGCACTCCGTGATCATTACACTTCAAGGCAGCTAATCTCTGGCTTTGCATTTCAGATCTAATAGCTATGTCTGTTATTTTTGTGTGTGTTTGTTATAAAAAAATGTGAAGTCTTTTCATCAGTGTAAGCTAGTCTTTCCTTACCATTCAAGCTGCTGGGAAAGATCAATTTTAAGTTTCAAAACTGACCTCACTCACATTTTTATGTCCACATTAAATTGTAGTTTTTCTTATCGAATCTGCATAAATTCATTGGAGATCTGATTCAAAAATTATTTTTAAACTGTATGGAAGTTAGTAGTTCACAGAGTTGATCCATCTAGTTAATCTCAGTCAAATGTCCCATGTCTTTAAGTAAATTATTTCCAATTATTCTTAAACAAACTGAAACTTGGATGTTTCTAGAAGGTGTGAACACATCCATCTTTACTTTTCTGCAATGTGAAGCACCTTGGATTGTCCTGTACATGAAATGTGCTCTATAAATAAATTTGCCTTGCCTTGCCTATATGGGCTGAAACATGCAAACACAGCAGTATTGTACTGTTTGAAAAGCTTCAGACGGTATGTTTGATTTTTGACCAATTGTAATTATTTCTAATGCAAAATGCTTGCTGCGTTTTATGTTCACAAACCAAGGGAACTGACCCTTTTCAATCCTCCTCAGAAAATGCTTTATTTTCCTCCTTTCTTTCGTCTTGTGTACATATCTTGTATGAAGCTGCACAATGACCTGTCTTTGTTAAACATCTACGTTGCTTTTTGCAGATACTTGGTTACTTTGACTATGCTTTCACCGCTATCTTTACTGTTGAGATCGTTTTGAAGGTAAATGCCCTGTGTCCCCTGTCCGTGCTGTCACTAACCTCACCCAATAACACTCCAAACGTCTCGTTGCCTTCCAGGTCCTAGGCTATGCAGATTATGTCTTCACTAGTATGTTTACATTTGAGATCGTATTGAAGGTAACCCCTTAAAATGACAACGAGAGCCTTGCTGCATTCTTTCCTTGTGTGTCACCTGCCACTCAGTACAACCTGGCTTGTTTGTTTCCTTTCTCTCATTTACTTTTTTTCTTCACGGCACCTCTTTTAAAAAGCAAACAACAAATATTGGAGTTTTTTGCAGCTACTTTTTTTGCACACACATAAAGCAATTTGTTGAAATTGTGCAACTCAAAGAACTATTGTTGGGGGAAGGAAACATCAAATCAACATTACATTATACTCATATGGGTGTCATGTCATTTGGGCAGTCATCGCTGAAATGATTTTGATTTTAAAAAAAAGAAAAGAAAAAAAAGCAACTCCTCTGTGCAATGCAACAAAAATTGAATGGGCTGTCCAGACATTGCTTATGCATTGGCTGAAGTTGAGTTTGAGGTCAGGATGCAGTTGAAAAATGTAAAGTCAGCTCCAGTCAAAGCTACCCTCGTGCCTCTCTTACTGACTGCTTTTCAGATTACCCATAAAAGAGGGGGCAAAACCAACCATGTTCCTGCCGAGCATGGTTCAGTCTGCTTTCCCTGTCTGACTGCATATAAATGTGGAGTTGCCTCTGCAGTTGTTTGGGGAAAGAAAAAAGAAAAACTGAGAAATCCACTGATGTTTGACACTAAATTCTCCAGTGCTCTTAGTTAGCAGTTGCCTAGCTTTACCTTTCTGCAGGGCTTCACATTTAAATGCACTCAGAAAATTAGTCCTTTACTTTTATTATTTGAAGAAGAGTTATTTTGGCTGGTTTTTCTTCTCTGCCTGCTGAACGCTGAACTTTTAATTGGGAGCTGCTTCCCTTTTATTCTGAAGTATTAAAGAACATAACGGAATGTGCTTTAAGATGACGGTCCACATGAATGTGACAGCAAGGCCATTTCTACTTTCCAATCGCTATAACTAGAGTTCTTGCAGGTAGTAAATATCCCTGGCATCATGGCAACAAAATGCATGTTTTATTGCCTCATTCTATAGTGCATTGTGAAATGAATGACTTACTACTACATTCATGTAATTATGGGCCGTGGGGGTGGCGATGGTAGATATAGCCTCCTGTTTCAATGCTCTGAGCTCGCCACCCCAAATCAGAGTGAACTACAAGAGTGTGGAGAAGTGTGTGCGCGTGTGTTTGACTGCAAGGTAGTGAGTGCTGAGAATATGTTTTTCCTATTGGAAATGTACATGCTGTGTGTCTTTGTTGTGTGGAATGGAAAAGCTGTGTGTTTAAAGTGCGTTTGATAAAGAATGTGGTTGTTTTTTTCTCCTTTAACAACATCCGTCCTTTCCCTCAGATGACAACATATGGAGCTTTTCTCCATAAAGGAGCATTCTGCAGGAATTACTTTAATCTCCTGGACCTGTTGGTGGTGGGAGTTTCTCTTGTCTCCTTTGGCATTCAGTGAGTACAAGAAAAAGACTGTGATTCATTGTATTTGTACTGGAACCAGAACAGTTTTACCTGTTTGGACAAAAATTTTGTCAGAAAAATGAAACCGCATAAATAAAATCAAGGAGATCTACTAGGGCAGAGTTCTTTAACATGGCTTCTGCAGAGGTGTTGCTGGGCTTGATTAGACCTTTTTATGTAGTTTTTTAAATATTTTTTCCTACATATTTTCCCACAAATTTAAATACATATTAACTTGAATCTAACATGTTGGAGTGAATGGATAAATGGAGGCAGGAAATGCTATCTTTCAGTCAGAATTTCGAACATTCAGTGACACACAAGGACTATCTCACCCTCAATACAAAACCAGCCCAGACCTGTCCCTTCACACCTCCTGCAAACACAGCGGAGGACCCACCCATTTTACTGTTGTGACAATCACACGGCTGTACATTACATCTCTTACAGCTCTGTGAGGTCACACTTGATTGAGCTTTTCAATAACCAGCTGGCTAAGATCTAAAACACAAGGATGCAAGCACCAATATTATTTAAAAAGAAGATAACTTAGTTGAATAAATAAACAGGAAAAATGTATAAAAACAAAAATTCAACCAGGAATTGTATGCAATAAAATCAAGTTATTTCTGGCTAAAACACTGCAGCTCTTATTCACAACAGCAACTTCTGAGGCCAGTGTTGTAGAATGTCAACTGTATGGACATTGTTATGAGCAAAAATGGATAGTTTTGTAACTCAAACAAAAAAAATTCCACAAGCACATGAAAGATATCCTCCATCTCAGAAACCACTGGTGAAAATGCAAGTGTTGAGGCAACACCTACTGCTGATTTTGCTTCTGATAAGGGTAAATGCAAATGAGAGGAGACCCAAAAATATACAGATAATTATCTGAAGTTTGTATTTACCTTCAAGGAGACAGATGGCATGGAATAACTAATATGTACCAAATGTATTGCGCTAAATGGCTCGTTTAAAAAGTAGAGTGATCCCGCTTGAAATGGATGTGACTCTACAAATGATTTAGATACACTGCATGCTAGACAAGGAAGTCAGTTTTTCCAAAGACTCGAGTGCTGAAATGTCAGATCCTATGGACTCATGTCAAGAAAGGTGTCAATATAGACGAGAAGAAAGCTTTGCAAATTTCTCTCTTGTCCTGCTCTGCGTTGCTGATGGAGAAGACACTGTGCTACTGTACCACTATACTGTTTGATGGCTTTTGCAGGGAAAAGTCTTGTCTTGTGTGCTAGAATTACGCACATCCATCTGTTTTAACTACCCCAAAAGTGTACAGAGCTGCTGCACACTGACAATGTCTAGGTCTCCAAACTTGCACACCTTAATGATATTTTCATTGAATTAAACAAATTTGACAGTTTTAGCAAGGTTGCAGTACAAAAGCCAATCAGCTGTATGATGGTTCTGTTCCATCTCTGCATCCATTTGGTGTCTTTAGCCTTGAAAATGTTAGAGAACCCTGCACTGGGGTACTAAAGTTCCCTGATAGTATGTCACATGAGCTCGTGTTATGGTTTCTTTATTCATTTCACCCACTTTTTTTTATACTGCTCAGGTCCTCAGCCATCTCCGTGGTAAAGATCCTTCGAGTCCTTCGAGTGCTTCGACCTCTGAGGGCCATAAATAGAGCCAAAGGCCTGAAGGTGAGAACTTGAGATCCTTTTTAGTTTATACATATTAATTTCCACAATTTTAGATAAAGCCTAAAAAACTTTGATGTCTTTGTCTTACAGCATGTTGTGCAGTGTGTATTCGTGGCAATCAGAACTATTGGGAACATCATGATCGTCACCACTCTGCTTCAGTTCATGTTTGCCTGTATAGGGGTGCAGCTATTCAAGGTCAGCTGGACAGAGCTTGAAAAAAACATTAATATAAATGAAGCCAGAAATTTTTTAAATAAATAATCATGATGAATATATATATATATATTGTTTTCATCTGCAGGGAAAATTCTACCGCTGCACAGATGAAGCCAAGTCCAACGCAGAAGAGTGCAAGTTAGTTTCACTTCTGTTGTTTTTGCACAGAAATGTACTCCTGCTTGCCATCCCTCATTGGACTTAATCTCTTTGCAATTTGTCATTTTCTCATAGGGGTACCTACATTGTGTATAAGGATGGAGACGTGAACCAGCCAGCCATCCACAGGAGGGTGTGGCACAACAGTGACTTCAATTTTGACAACGTCCTCATGGCCATGATGGCTCTGTTCACTGTGTCCACTTTTGAAGGCTGGCCTGCGTAAGACTGAAACCTTTTACATATCATAACTCTCAAAGGATGACATTAGCAGTTAATTCTCTTTGAAAGCTCCTTAGTTCAGTAAAAACTGCTCAACTGAATGAAAGTTCAGCATTTTGAGATTACTTTTCGCCCATTGCACTTAATTACATGTTGCCCTCATTTGTCTCTCCTCAGGTTACTATACAAAGCCATTGACTCCAACAGAGAGAACCTCGGCCCCATTTACAACTACCGTGTGGAAATTTCCATCTTCTTTATCATCTACATCATCATCATTGCTTTCTTTATGATGAACATATTTGTAGGTTTTGTGATCGTCACATTTCAGGAGCAGGGAGAGAAAGAGTACAAAAACTGTGAATTAGACAAGAACCAGGTGAGTTAATCAGAAATTATGCACTCATTTTTTATATGTTTGTCAGACTTTTTCATTGTTAAATGAGAAAGCTGGTAGATTATAGTATCTCTCTTGTCTTTGAGTCAAAGCGGTTGATATGTATAGTTTGGCCATGAAAAACCAGACTCTGACTGTATTATCACACCGTTGACAGTGGCTTATATTAGCACACTAATTCAATTCAGCTTTGTTAGTATAGCACCAATTCACAACAATGTCATCTCAGGGCACTTTACAGACAAATCAATTCCAGCCAATTCATTGTGATCCGATCAGTATTCATACAAGCCAATTCAGAAGAAATAATAACCTTGCTAAGGAAACCAATAGATTGCATCAAATCTTGGCTTTGATTTAATTCCCCATCCTGCACATGCTTGGGGTGGTTGGTGACATTGTAAAGGGGAAAAAATATTCTGTTTTTAAAGAAAGAAGAAAAAGCCTTAGGCGGAACCAAGCACAACTTCTATCAGGGGAGATTTGCTGAGAGAGAAGGAGAAAATACAAGTTAATGATGCCAATACCGTCATAAGTTTATACATGGAAAATAAAAAGTAGAGAGATGAAAAGGGAAGGAGGGCATCATGGGATGTCCCTCAGCAGTCTAAGCCCATGGCAGCATAACTAAGGATTGGCTAGACCACCCTTAATTTTAAGATTCATCAAAAATGAAGGTTTTAAGCCTGATCTTGAAGGTAGAGAGGGTATCTTCCCTCTGAACCCAAACTGGGAGCTGGTTCCATAAGAGGGGGCCTAATTGCCAAAGCATCTGCTTCCCATTCTACCTTTAGAGCCTCCAGGAACCACAAGTATACCTGCAGTCTGAGAGCAAAGTGCTCTACTGGGAAAATATGGAACTATGAAATCTTAGATTTACATTGGAGCTGAGTCATGGATAGCTTTATATGTGAGGATAAGAATTTTAAATTCTACCCTGTATTTAACAAGAAGCTAATGAAGAGAAGCTAAAACTGGAGAAATACGATCTTTCCTGCTAGTTTTCATTAGTGCCCTCCCCGCAGCATTGTGGATCAGCTGGAGACTTTTCAGAGCACATTTGGGACAGCCTATTAATTAGGAATTGCAGTTATCCAATCTCGAAGTAGTACAAGATGGGCTAGATTTTCTGCATCACTCTGAGAACAAAGTCCTTAATTTTAACAATGTGATATAGGTGGAAGAAGGTGGTTTTAGAAACCTGTTTTATATGCGAGCTAAAGGACAAATCCTGGTCAAAAATAAATTCAAGGTTCCTCACTGTACTACTGGAAGCCAAATTAATTCCATCCAGATGAATTACATAGCAGCTAGACAATTTTGTTTTGAGTTTTTCAGGTCCAAAGACAATAATCTTAGTCTTGTCTGAATTTAGATGGAGAAGATTCAGAGTCATCCAAGTCTTAATGCCTTTAAGACATCTTTATAATCTAACAAACTGATTAATTTCTTCAGGCTTCATGGATGATAAGTATATTTGAATATTATCTGCATATCAATGAAAGTTAATACCATGCCATCTAATGATATTACCTAAGGGAATGTGAAAAGTATTAGTCCAAGTACAGATCCCTGAGGAACTCCATGACTTACTCTGGTGTGTAAGAAAGACTCATTTTTACATTAATAAACTGAAATCTATTTAAAAATATATTACTTAAACCAGCTTAATACAGTACATTTTATACCAATAACATGTTCAAGCCTCTGTAGCAGAATGTTGTGATCAATAGTGTCAAATGCACCACTGAGATCTAACAAGAGAAGTTCAAACAGTAGCCCTTTATCTGAGGCCAAGATACGATCATTGGTAACTTTCACCAGTGCTGCTTCTGGGCTGAATCCTCACTGAAACTCTTCAAACTGGTTATTTCTGCTCAAATGAGCTCATAGTTCAGTTGAAACAGTTTTTTCAAGAATTTTAGACATGAAGAGGAAGATGGCTATAGCTCTATAATTAGCTAACACTCCTGGATCATATGTCAGACCAAGATCAAGACTATGATCATGTGAATGAGTAGGTCTGTTGACATTTTGTGAAAAGCCAATTGAATTTAGTATAGAATTAAAGGCTATATTTAAGCTGTCATTTTTCAATGTTAAAGTCACCCAGACAATGACTTCATCACTGTTCAGCACTAAGTCAGATAAGAAGTCGAAAAAATCAGTCAGAAAACTCAGAGTAAGGTTCATGTGGATGCAACACTGCTGCTGCTAGCAGAAGTGGCTTCTCTGATTTCTATTTTGGGTGAGATAGACTGATAGACTAGTTCAGCACATTAAAAGTAATTGTAACATATCATTCAAACCTATTTTGTATGTTTCTGTGCAGCGTCAGTGTGTGGAGTATGCTCTTAAGGCACGTCCTTTAAGGAGGTACATCCCTAAGAACCCATACCAATACAAGTTTTGGTATGTGGTGAACTCCACAGGCTTTGAGTACATCATGTTTGTGCTCATTATGCTAAACACACTCTGCCTGGCTGTACAGGTAAGAAGTCAAGATATCTTCTGCCTAAAAGCAATAATCCCTGTCAAAAAATTCTGTTTCTCTTGAAAATACTTGTACCTTTTGATGGATGGACATTATTGATGATGTTAGTAACTCACAGCTCTGTCTTCTATTTCCCCTGATTTATTTGTTTTAATCATCCTTTTTCATTCATTTCTGCAGCACTACGGCCAATCAGCGCTTTTTAACTATGTAATGGACATTCTCAATATGGTCTTCACTACTGTATTCACTGTGGAAATGTTTCTCAAACTCATCGCTTTCAAACCCAGGGTGAGTTTCCCATGTATGTCATTACATGAAAAAACAAACAAAACCACTAAGAAATACAAATAACGGATACTAAACTCTGTAAGTGCTTTTTAAGTGCTTCAAATGATTGTGGAAGTGCACCAGTGTTGTGTTCTGGTAGCAACACCATCATGTTTATTAACATATCTTTATCCTTCTCCATTGCTTCCTTTTCCCCACCAGATTTGATTGGTTTTAATCAAACCTAAAATCTAACCATGCAACAGTAGTAGTCAACAGAGGTCACAGAAGAGCATTCCTTACAATATAGAGCTCCCATCCCATGATGCAAAATGGCACAACATACCTTTCTCCATACATCCGACTTTTTTGGAGGATTCAGCTAATTCTTCCGTTTACATGTAGACCAAGACAAAAGGCCTCATGGGTATGTCAGCATATGGAGCTGAAGTAAAAAATTCAGTTAGCTTAGCTTAACTTAATGTGACTTAGCTTACTTTTTTATAAAGCTTGGGAAACATGAGAGCCAATCTGTCTCTATAAAGTTAAATTTAGATTTCTTTTAAAAAGAAAGAAAGACCAAAGTTCATTTTTCAAACAATTAAAGACCTTTAGTTAACAATATATCAATTTTCTTCATTTAAGACACCAAGAAGTCACAACATTTTAAGGGGACTACTAAGCTAATAAAACATGTTGCGTTATTTATTATTATTATTTTTGTATTTATGGTAAAGACTTAAGTTGCATCTTTCTCCTTAAATGTAATTCTAAAGCATGTTTTAAAAAATGTCAAACTATTCTATAGTTATTTAACAGACACTTTAATCCAAAGCAACTTACAATTGAGTATACCAGTAATACACCAACACTGGAGATAAGTGTTTTGCCCAAGGACTCAACAAAAGTTAACTGGGAGGGGGGAGCAGGGTTCGAACTTGCAACTTTCGTGTAATTGGACTACCTGCTCTATCACTTGAGCTACTGCTGCCCTACTATTATTTTAGTGTTAATTAAAGCTACAGCCCACAGTTTAGGAACATTCAGTACTGATAAGTCTGTGAATTTTTTTCCCTGCTTTCCTATAAATCCAACATGCTGGTTGACAGCTCTGTGTTCCAAAGAAGGACAGGATACTAGTAAGAGGAAAAAGTGTGCAGTGCAGAGCTTTTTTTTTCTTTTTAAAAAGATAGATCTCAATTTATGTCTACTTTTATGTAGCAGGGGTTTTTGTGTGTGTGTGTGTGTGTGTTTCTTGGGGGGTAGTGGGGGGTGTTCTCCAGAATATTTGTGTTAGCATGAATTTGATGTCAATCTCTTGCTCTACAGCTAAACCACAGCCTGTAAATCAAAGCACTGTAATCATGAACCCCTTCACTAAAGTTATCAGCAGGGTTCTTGTGTGTTTTAAATCAGCTGTATTAGTGGATTTATATTTTAGTTTAAGAACACCTTTTTGTTTCTGTTTTTATTACACTTAACTCAACCACCACTTGCTCAACCTTGCTCAGGGATATTTTGGGGATGCCTGGAATGTGTTCGACGCCCTGGTAGTCATTGGCAGCATAGTAGACATTGTTCTCAGTGAGATTGATGTAAGTAAGCTCAGCTACAGTAGTAAGCCTCACTACTGTTTGACCTCTTCCTCTTCTGGCCTCCTCGGCAACAGGTTCCAATGACAGATTTCTGGCTTCTAATCTGATCTTTCCTAATACTTTACATTCCTTTCTCTTTCCCTTTCTCCTTCCCTGACCCTGCCATTCCAACTTTTGGCTCATTTTTTACCTTTATTTTATTTTCCACTCCTCTACATCTCCATCGAACTCTCTCTTGTTCTGTTCTGTTCTGTTCACTGTCTTTCATGACCATCTTTCCCCCTACATGTTAACTTTAACAGCACTATTTCGCTGATGCTTGGAACACATTTGATGCCTTAATTGTTGTTGGTAGCGTCGTCGATATTGCTATCACTGAAGTTAATGTAAGTACCAGTTTTCTCTGATTCCCAAGTATAACTGAAGCTTTACAGAAAAAGCAACATGGCTAGTGCCAATGCGCATACCTTGAATTAATGTCTTTTTGTGGTAACCTGCAATTGATAGTACTACAAACCCATGTTTCTCTGTTTAAAAGAATAAAATAAAAGTACATTGTAAGGAGCCATTGGCTTGTTTATATAAAGCTTCAGTTTAACTTTCAAGTATATCTTTATGTCATATGTGCTGCATATAAAACTTAATTAATCTGTCTCACACCTTTCTTGTTTAAATATTGTTTTCTCTACATGTGTGATTTTCATTGTGCTCTTTTTGGCTGCATATAATGACTAAAATCTATGATTGCTGATGTTTTACTTTTGTACATTGAAGTGTCAAAATAGCAGCCACTCACAATTGTGTGAGAGCTGAGACCTGTATTTGGATCATAGAAAGATGTTTTTTTTGATGTGGTTCTCTAATCTTTACTTTTGTTCGTTTTGTTTCCATAGAAACTTGTAGAGGCAAGTATGGCAATGACCAAAAAAATGTTACTTGTGTGTAACCTGTTGGTGTTATCAACTTTATCTTTGGTACCCCTTTAGAGTCGGTTAAAGATAAATAACTCACCGAATGGTTTACAGATAAGGGCAAAGATATAAACTACAAACATAACCAGCTTTTCTTCTCCTAATGGTATTTCTCTGCACAAAAACACCCAAAGCAAAGCCTAGATGTTGATTTCAGTTGTTTGGTGCTTGGCCAAATAGTAAAAGAAACTTAAAGTTTAAGTTCCAAGCATTCACCAAGAATCATGAGAGACTGAATTACAGAGAAATACAGAGGCGCTTGCTGTAGGAAAAGTGAACCATGGATTAACTGCTTGACCTAACCCTCCTTCCCTGTCCTGAGTGCTCTGATGTCTGAGCTGCAGTGCTGTTTTTCTGGAGAAATAATTCATGTTTTCAGTGTTGTGTTTTAAAGTATGTGTCTGCATGAGCGTGTTAACAAACACTAACTTTGGTTAAAGCATAAGGTTGTGGTGTAGTTTTAGGTTTTTTGTTGTTATGCATGTATGTGTTTTACATGTGTACATTTTGTATGGTTAGATCTATGTGTATATGTAGGTCTATGTGTGTTGTGACTGTTGGGAATATGACATTGATTTCATTAAGATTGACCATTCATGGCATTTATTTCTGATTTGCATCCAATTTGCATGTGTGTTGTTCAGATATTCTTCCATTGGCTCATAACAGCTGATCTGTTATGAGTTAGCATTGTGATATGTTGATTTTTGCTTCTTTGTTCCAGTCATGAGTCAAGTGATCATTTAATATTCTTATCTGAACACTGTGAACTCTCCAAATGCATGCTGGGGTGTCAGACCACCATCACCTCATTCCCTAACATCCTTTCCATATCCCGCCTTTCGCAGATGGCTCTTGGCCACCCGCTCCATTCCCCTCCGGTCAGTGTTTTCCATAGAGCGTTGTAAAGCTTGCTCTTTTTTTTTTCTTTTTAATGTTTCGTGTTTTTTGCTTTTGCTTTGATCTTTACCTCCAGACAGAATGGCCCTGGAGCACAGAGCTTGGAAACTCTACACAACATTAAGGATTATTCAAACAGAATCTGTCAAGTTTGATATGTTTGTAAAATCATGAATCATGACAAAAGTAGAATTTTTTTTTCAAAATGACAGTTTACTCTCCTTAAAGTTGTGTAGGTCACTGCGGCTTTGCATACCAGCTGGTATAAAGCATAAAAGCATTAGGGAGCAGACCTAATTCATTTAGTAGCCTGAAAGGAAATTAACGCTTACTGAACAACTTCAAGTTATGCTTCAGTGTTTAGTCCCAAATCAAAGCAAAACAATTTCATCAGTAACAATGCGGAGTAATCAGGTAAGACCACGTGATCAAAATAATTTATTGGCTGATCAGAAGATGCTAAATTAGTCCTGATTTTGTACATTCCCCTGAGCTTGGGTTAATGCAGCTGAGTCTGAGGTTCTTTGATGATCTTGTGTGTGTCTCTGTGAGTGATTGTCTCTGTGTTTATTTCTGTCTTCTTGTAGTGAGCTCTTAAAGCTCAGAATGGAGCTCATGTGTAGCGCAGGTGTGTAGACTCCAGTCAGGTGCATGAACTCTCCTGCAGTAACTCTCCCTACTCTCTTCCTTTTCTTTGCCTTTCCTTTCCCTCTTATTTCTATATGTTTCTGTCCCAGCGTTGGTCTAATGCGCTGGTCTTCTCCTTCTCCTCACCTCCTGTCTTTCTCTCCTTCTTCTCTGTCGTTTATTCACGTCTCTTGCACCGGACTGTGAGAGCGCCCTGCTGTGGCATTTTTGTTGCAGGGCACCACTGGCATGCATGAGTTGCTGCATTGCTATAAAATCGCCATTGGCTCCACATCATTCGAATGTCTTGTGTCTGCGTGCAGTGCTACCCCAGTAATTTTGACAATGCAGAACGCATGCTCCATCAGGGCTGTGGCCAGGATTACCTAAAGAACCTCCTCCAGCTAATTATATTTTTGTTTTAATCATTTCTGCTCATTCTGCACCTCATACTGATGGTTTGTTGTGCTGAAAGAATGAAATTAAGCTAAATGTGTCTCGAAAATCTTTATTTTTCAGTTCTGTGCCTCAACAATATTAGAGTTAAGCTGTTCATTTTGCTGGAAAATAATGTTTATCAGTCTAACCACCACCACTATGACTAATGTTTCTGCATTATTTTGCACCTGGAATTTGCACAAATGCTCGCTGATTTTGGCTGATATCCAATAATTTGATGTTAGTGACATGAAATATGTATGGGTGTGGGTCCTTATGAACAAATGTCTATATTGAGTTTGTATGTTAAGGCTCTCTTTGGCCTGCGAGTATTTTAAATTAAACATATTTATATACAGTACATCTCAAAAAAATAGAGAATGGACATCTTAACAATGTTTCAGACTACTTATTAGTGTTAAAAACTGATGCATTATGCACATGATGTTGGATTTTTGTCCAGTCCAATCATATGTTGATGTGTATTTGTGTGAACCTGAAGCCTACATGGTAGGCCACATGAAGTATGCTAAGAATTGGAATTCTGTCAAATCAGCTGCTGATGCTTTTCTCATATCATGATCTCACATTTGCTATGTCAGTTAGTGAACTTGTCATTAACATTGTTTAAATCTCAAAGACATCTCACCATGAAATCCATTTAATCCCATAAATAACGACCATAACACTGGGGGAGTGATAAAGTTGAGTGCCAGTCTTACATGTTGACTAAGTGATTTCATGTTGTTTGTCAGTCTGACATGCTGCTGTTAAGTCCCCCCATAGAAATGTTAAGCTGTAAAACTTGTTTTGTGGCAGTCGTTTTAAAGTGTGAAGATCCTGTTTGTCATTATACTAAGTGTGCGTAGACAGTGGTAAATGTCATTGTAGTGAACCTATAAGACATTTTTGTCCTGTCAGTGAGAAGAGTAGTGACTTTGTTCTGTCTACGTCTTGACTGACGTGTACTGGCGTTGTGTGACCAAAACTTCAAATGTACTGTGTTTGGCCCACTGTGTGTGAGACCTGCGGGCTCTGTACAAGTCATTAATACAGGTCTTTGATTTTAAAGCCAACGGAGACTCCTCAGGTGGATGAATTGGGGGTAAGATGTTCCGCCCCCTCCCCCCTGCACCCCCCTGTCAGGGCCATGCCATGTTTGGATTTGCATTTCTTTGTTTGTTACTCTTGTCTTTTTCATCTTCAAAGATCTGTTGCTTTTTTCGGTCTCGTTTATGTTGTCATGTTAAGATTATCATTCTCTCTACATTTCTATTTTTCTCATTTCTGTTTCGTTGATTCATTCGCATATCTCCTCAAAACATTTGCTTTACGTTTTCCTGAATGTTTGGAGTTTTTTCGAAGAAGGGTGTGTCACTCAAACGTGACGCTTGTGTCCTGTTAGGTGGGAGCGCTTTTTGAGCCGCTCTTCACGTTTGTACTGTTGACACTGCTACATGGTCTCTGCCACCATTCTGGCGTGGGGTAGTGACCCATGGATGACCCCTGGGATCAGGTCACCCAGCTCTGACCTGCGAACCTCCTAGCCGACCCGTTCGGGTTGGTCCCACTGTGACTCCGCATGCAGTGACTCTGGACTGAGGGTGCCATGCTTGTGCAGATGTGTCCTGTCAAGTATGGCAAGGTTTTTTTCCAGCATGCTTGCCTCCTTGCTTCCTCCCCTTTAGGTCTGTTCAGTGACAGAGAACCTGACAGTGCTTTGGTTGCAGACTTACAGAAGCATATCAGCTGCAGCTACACTGCAAGCACAACTAAAATCTACAGTAAAGTCTTAATTATGCTGCATCAAATATTTTCATGGAATAAATATTCCCTGCAACAAGAAGTTCAATCTGATCAAAATTTCAAAACCAGCTTTGTTTCAAAACTTAAAGTTTGCTATGACGTAAAAATGCAGTGCTGCTTTCTCAGCCCATATGTGTCCGGTATGGAGGTCTTGGTTTATCCTGCAAAGCACAGTGAGGTGTTCTGTGTTCACTCGATACACTGCTGCTCACCCCACCTATCTGACTCAAGACTTGTTCTCCACAGAACACGGAGGACAGTGCACGCATCTCGATCACCTTCTTCCGTCTGTTTCGAGTCATGCGGCTGGTCAAACTTCTTAGCAGAGGGGAGGGCATCCGCACCCTTCTGTGGACCTTCATCAAGTCCTTCCAGGTGAGGTGTAGTTTACTGAAATGATCCGTGGCAGAAAGAAAAAGTCACTTGTTTTAATCTTGTTCTACCACTTTTTTTGTTTTTTCCCAAAGGCCCTGCCGTACGTTGCTCTCCTGATAGCCATGTTGTTCTTCATCTACGCCGTCATTGGCATGCAGGTTGGTAACTAATTGTGGAAGAAATTATCTTTACTCCCAGTCATATTTGTTGTTGAGGTTGTACTCAATTGGGCAAATTTTTTGCTTCAGGTGTTTGGAAAGATTGCCATGGTGGATGGCACGCACATTAACAGAAACAACAACTTCCAGACCTTCCCCCAGGCCGTTCTCCTTCTCTTCAGGTCTGTAGCAGTCTGGTTTCATAGCTGATTCAAAATTTAATTTTTTCGTAACTTTTTGAGTGATTAATCCGTCATGCCTGTCTGTTCTCCAGGTGTGCCACTGGTGAGGCGTGGCAGGAGATTATGTTGGCCTGCATGCCAGGGAAACTCTGTGACCCAGAGTCAGACTACAACCCGGGGGAGGAGATGACGTGTGGCAGTGGATTTGCAATTATTTATTTCATTACCTTCTACATGCTCTGCGCTTTCTTGGTATGTAGAAAATACAGCCTTGTTTTGCTTATGTTTTTCCCATAATATAGCAATGCCTTCTGCAACCTTCTGCTTTCTGCAGCTGAAACGATCACATGCAACATGATATTTCCTAAATAATATTATTGATTGATAATTTAACACAAATCCCATTTGCAGAAATTTTCAAAAAATGTAACAAAACTTGGATCTGTAATGTGTTCATTTGCTTGAAAATTTTTTAAACAAAGGTAATTGCAAAGATAATTATTATCAGTGTCTTCATTGAACATACAGTATACAGTATGAACAAATCTGATCTGACCTCCGAACACTCATCTTGTGTACCCTAGCGGTTTGAAGGTCACTCCAACCAACAATGTGTTCTGACTCTACGCAGATTTCTCCTGATCTCCTAAATACCCTGTAGTTACCCTGAGTTTGTCATTAATACTAAATACTTATCTTTTTTGAATGTTCAAAATAGAATAACATTTTTCAATAAAGACCCTGAAAAGCTCAAGCAAATGAACAAATTACAGATTTAAAACTTTCTTACTTTACTGGAATAGGGTAAGCACAGAATTGGACATATTTGAATAATCGTGTCTATGTGCAACATAAATCCTGCAAAGAGACAACATCAATTATTGCAGTGTAAAACAGTGTAGGCCGCACTGGAATATTTCTGTAGTTTTTTGCAGCTTATGATTGTTCTCTTCTAAGACTTGTGATGCACATCTTAGAACAGTTTAAAGTATAGACACATTATACATCTGAATGAAATGAACATTTCTCTTTTTTATCCAGATCATCAATTTGTTTGTAGCTGTCATTATGGATAACTTTGATTATCTGACACGTGATTGGTCCATTCTTGGCCCTCACCACCTCGATGAATTCAAGAGAATTTGGTCTGAGTACGATCCTGAGGCAAAGTATGTGCTCTGTTCTTTAAAATTTCTGTTTGGCCATTTGGATCGGTCAGTTTCTGTCTTAAACCAGTTGTTTTCTTTCATAAAGAGGCAGAATTAAACATCTGGATGTTGTGACCCTTCTTCGTCGTATCCAGCCTCCTCTTGGATTTGGCAAACTGTGTCCTCACAGAGTGGCTTGCAAGGTCACCTCTCCTCCCTTTTGATTTAATCCCGATCACAAATTTCAGGCAGAAATACTGATTACGATTAGAATTATTCATGTGCTATGTTAAAACTCTGTAACTGCTTTCTTCTTTCAGAGGCTGGTAGCCATGAACATGCCTCTGAACAGCGATGGCACAGTAATGTTTAACGCCACCTTGTTTGCTCTGGTGCGGACAGCCCTGAAAATCAAAACGGAAGGTATGAGCTGATTATGAATCCTAGTACTATGTTTTACTCCTGACTACTAAACTATTCGTTACACTACGCTTACACTCTGTGTTTGCTGTAATTGTGATCACATGGATTTGAAATAGCTGTGAACTGGAGCACTTGGTTCTCAGGGATGTTTGTTTCCCTGTGGTGCAGGTAATCTAGAGCAGGCCAACGAAGAGCTGCGGGCTGTCATCAAGAAAATCTGGAAGAGAACCAGCATGAAGTTGCTGGATCAAGTGGTGCCTCCTGCTGGTGGTTAGTGGAACTGGCCCCTTCTTGTCAATGAAATTACACACACCTCCTTCTGTTGTATTTTAACACACATACTAAGCTAAAGAAGCCTGCTGAGAAGCGCACACACACACACACACGCACACACACAACATATGCTGCCATGCTGCTCACATATAATTACTGCAAGCTGTTCTTTCATAACAGTGACCTAAAAATACTCATACACATACTTAAACTGAAAAGCTTTATCCTGCTGTTTATGCTCTGCTCATATTCTCCTGGTTGTCCCCTCAGCAGTGTGTCTTTTATCTGTGTGTATTTGGTCCACACTCCTCCCTCCTGCCCTGGATGCTGATGGAGACCACTGACTATCTGCTGGGCTTTGGGCTTGCATGGCCTTGTAGACCATATTGCAAGTGCATGCTTTGTCTTTCTCACTAATATCTCTGCCCCCTCTTTCTGCTGTCTCTTGCTCTCTGACTCACTCTGTCGTCTCTATCTCATGTCTTTTCTCACCGCTTGAGCTTTTACAGCTTATTCTCCTCACAAATTAATATCTCTGTTTTCAAAACTCTGAAGCACTTCAGAATATTCTGAAGCAGTTCTGTTTTAGGGTGGTGGCATGGAACTAGTGTTGCCTCTCTGTCCGATCTCTGTCCCCAGCGTGCTTGTTCAAAGTGATTCAGACCCCTGCTTCAGAATGATTCTCACGCACTCTGGCACACAAATTCTTCAGTTTAAAAAAGAAAACAAAAAAGGCGACAAATATCTCAGCAAAATTGCACCCATGCACAACTTCATTCATAGCTTTTTTTCCTATTAGGCATACATCAGGCATACATAAGTGTATAAACTGATGCATTTACACAAGCATATCGACATGTACAGTATGACGCTTACTGTAGATCTGCATGTTTGCATGTGCTAAAGCAGGAAATTTAATGGCATTATGGGCCTTTAAGAAAGAATCGCCATTTGGTAAAACACTTTAATAAAGTGTTTAAGGGGTGAAAATAAATGTGCAATATAAATGAAAAAGATAATTGCACAGATTTGAAAACAGCCAATATTTTTCAGGCATGCTTTCCAATCTATTTTTTACCTCAGTTCTGTTCACTCTGTAAAATCTAAGAAGGAAGACTTTATGGACAAAACAGTTATTATTCACAGAGTGAATGAGACAAATTTGGTGTTTAAATGCTAATTCCTCTAATTAGATCCATGAAAATGGAAATCAGACTGTCACATTTACAGTTAAAGCCCCCAACAGAAAAACAGACACACACAATTACAGAGGCACACAAATTGAAGATATTTTAAAGCATTTTCTGTCCTTGTAATACAACAAAGGATCCTACTGTAGGTGCTGCACACTAAGGTACAGTATATACCCCATCAAGATGGATGTATATAATTTGGACATAAATGATTTGGCTGGTTGAGACCACCTAACCTGTCTACCATCCAAAGCTGGTGGAGCCACATTTTTAAGGAGAATGGACGCAGGAGAAGAAGAGCCTCCCCTTTTCTCTCCCAGGGTGTTGTGTGTAGTGGCCTGCTGACACAGGAAGCATTTGTGTGGTCTGTTCACTCAGATGATGAGGTAACCGTGGGGAAGTTCTATGCCACCTTCCTGATACAGGACTACTTTAGGAAATTCAAGAAACGTAAAGAGGAAGGCCTGGTGGGTGCACACCCTTCCCAGAACAACACAGCCATTGCCTTACAGGTGAGTGCTCAAGTGTATCTGTGAGAGTGTGATGTGTGAAGGAGAGGACAGTAGAACACTTTGTGAGAATGGATGCTATGATATTGTTAAGTCAAGTCTGTAACATGTCTTTGTGCATTTCATTCAGATATCATCAAGTGTGCTAATGTTATGGTTTATGATCCAGCAGGCCGTTCATGATCTTGGTGTACAGTATGAATCTGTTACTGTGATTTATATGTTTTCAGTGAGTGCTTTTGGTATCAGTGTCCCCGTGTCTTTAAATATCATACAAGTTGATGTTAAGCACGTGTCATTGTCTCCAGCAACCATTTCATGTTTCACTGCAATTCACAACTATAGCTTGTGGCTATTTTTGTTACCTTACAATGTGTGATATATGGCTTCAGTATATTCCATATATCTAATATGTCAAATATTATACATTCTCTAGTTTCTTTCTGATAAGTTGTATATATATTATACTAATTTTGCTCTGCATACATACAAAGGAAAGGACTGGAGGAAAAGGGATTTTATTTTTCTCAGCAAAAACAACATACTCAGTGTGACAAAGCTGGATGCTACTGAAGACATTTCAGCTAATTAAAAGTATTCTAGAGAGAACATCTGTCTGTCTCTGTGTTCTCATCTCTGTCAGTCTGTCAGTACTGTGAATGTCGGGTGTTGCATAGCTCAGGTGCGTGTATGTTCAGTATGTGTGGTGGTTGTGACTGTACATGGTGTCAGATTTGTAAGGTGTGAAATGGAGATCCGAGCCGTAGCGCTTAGCCTTCTTGTTGTCATGGTTACAGGCTGGCCTTCGCACGCTGCATGATATTGGGCCCGAAATTCGCCGAGCGATATCATGTGATCTGCAGGATGACGAACTAGTAGACTTTATTCCAGAGGAAGACGAGGAAATTTATAGGGTAATTGATTTAAATTTACACAAGGGGAAATGTTTGTTTAGATTTGTGTTAATAATTATTTTTGTCTTTTTTTTATAAATGGTGATGCACTAACAAAAAAGTTAAATCTAGAAGTGAATGTACACACAGACATACAAAACAATAAAATTAGAAAATGCACAATTTAAGTCTAAATTTCACAGCTTGTACAATGTGTTTGTAGGGTTTTGTTTTTATGTAGCTTATTTGTATCCTGTGTTTTTCCTCCATTTCAATTCCAACAAACTAAACACTTTTGTCATTATGCTCACATTTGTCATACCATATACCAGCTTCTGAATTTGATTTTGCTCATATGATTTCTGAAACAATACCAGTTCTCAGCCTTAACATCAATAGGGTTTGTGCTCTGCTGTAAAAGTTTGAAGCTCTGGTGGTTTTACTTTGAGCATTCCTTTACAGCGTAATGGCGGCCTCTTTGGAAATCACCTCATGAACGGTGGACACCGGCGATCCAACGGGCATCAAACCAACGCCACTCAGCGCCCTCTGCAGGTGCAGCCTCCTCCTCACTACGCTCACATGGAGCAGCCGGTGGGGCGCCTATCTCGAGCCAATGCAATGTCCCATCCCAACCACCATCATCACCACCACCACCATCACAACCGCCACCACAACTCCTATGGCAAGTCTCCCAAATCCACCAACATCAACCTCAACAATGCCAACGTGTCCAGCCTGCCCAATGGAGGACACCATCGCTACTACGAACATGCACCTCCTAACGGATACCCAGGTCTGCGCAGCTCCTATTATGACTACGACACGCCGCGGACACCACAGGGTCAAAGGTATCCACACACTGATCACATCCAACTAAAATACATAAAGAAATATTCAATCCAGTCTGAAATTCTTTAAAACTTTGTTGTGCCCTCTGTCGCTGAATGTGTTCCTTTAGCTTACTAAATTTCAAAATTACGTGTGAATAAAACATGTAAAGCCACGTTATTTGTAAAATTATCTAAAAAAAAAAAATCCTTTTCTTTCTTAACTCATCACTCTGTAAAGGTCATGTCTGATAATCACAAATTTATTAACGTTGGAGGAGAACAAAAACGACAACAGCATTTAAACAAAATATATTGGCCTGAGAAAGAAACCACAAAGGGGACATATTATGTAAAAATATAGTGGTGTGTTTAAAGTGACTTGAAACTCAAACTTCTACAAAACAAAACAAAAAGACCCGTTGACTTTATCTGAGGCTCCCTGGGTCCAATCATATGTTATTTGGTGAGCTGTTCAAATGTGGGTATTTAGGGTGAGGTTGTGTCACAGTCCCAGCAAAGAATTGAATCATTCAGCCTCCTCATCTTTATTTCCACCAAATCTTAAGTATTCTCCACATGTGTAGCACCTTTTTTAAATCTTATAGCACTTCTTATTTTAAATTTGCACTCTGTATATGCAGCTGTTTTTTCTCTACAATCATATACCAATGAGGTTATCAAGGAGGGTTCATTGTCTTGTGAAAATAAATTTTCTGTTGGAAGGTGGCTCGTCTACCCAGTGAGACACAACCACCATTCGAATTATGCTGCAATTGTTGTACCCTGAGATTGGGATGTCACAATTCTCTCATTTATTCATATTAACATTTTCTTATTAGCAGTTATTTGTCCCCAAATTTCTGAGAGAAATAATCTCATAATACCTTGAAAGTAGTTTGTTTAATGTTTTATATACAGATAAAGAAATTTGACTTTTTGTTTGTTTGTTTTTTCCAGTTGGAAAGTTGAAACTCTGAGCTCCTATTTATCACTGAATGCAACATCAGTAGCTATTACCTCTACCTGTTTGTTGTTCCATTAATTCAGCAGTCCTATTGTACTGTAATAATATTATTCAGAGTTGTCTAAGGTGTAATTTGTCTCCAAATTTACACATGTGTGGTCGGGCAGTATTAAGTATTTTGGCAACTAAAAACAGGGGTGTATAAATAGAGGTTGCAAAAAGGGAGCTGTGGTACTACAGTGATGCAGTGATTTGTCCAAAGCTTATCACAAACCTTAGGAAATTCTCAGCTTGCAGAAAAAAGGCCATAATATGTCTCCTTTAAAATGCTTTAGTTCTATTTAAAAGCGTTCAGTCAGATGAGTAACGTTTGTGTACTTAGGATTTGTCCTTCCACTTTTCACCCTCGACACTTTCTTGCTCATTTCACGCATACATCTTAAATTATGGAGCAGTACGTATCTGAGGAAATTAAAAAAAAATAAAAAATAAAAAAAAAGAAGAAGAAAAGCTTCTTTGCACTTAGTGATTGCTGCAACGAGACAACTTGTGGACATTATTTTCTGCAGTCTTTTACCCACAAGCAGATTCTTATCAGCACTTTCACAAACCTTGACTGTAATCCCTCCATTCCGTAATGAATCACCAGCCTGCATTCATTCTGACACTTAATTTCAGAAATGACCAACAGCCCCCTCATTTCCTGATTTTCCATCCACTGTTCAGTCAGCTGCTGCAGCGCTGCACTCGTTTCTCTTTAGTGCCCACTAAGTTTGGAGGACAATTTCATGGCTGCCTCTTTACACATGAGGAATGATTCTTATCCCAAGGATAGAAAAAGGAATTGTCATCCAACTCTGGAGCTTTCGCCAGGCATCATACTCTCTCCACCTCATACATATATATGAGAATGCTGTATATGTTTCATATACTGTATGATATATATGTCACCCTATCTCCACCCTGTTCTCTGTGTTCTCCCCTTCTCCATATCTTCTTCCTAACTAAAATGCTTTCTCTCAACCATCCCTCTGCTTTCTTGGACAGAAGGCGCTACTATGAGACCTATGTTAGGTATGTTGTTTTTCTAGGTTTGGTACAAGCAATATCCATAAACAGCAATAGAAGGACTATTTTAGTATGTTTGCTTCATTTTGACATGGTTTTGGACTGGTGAATGGTTGCATCCTTGCTAAGTCTACAGTATGTGCTACATGTTGGCCAGTTACTCATCTAGTTCTCATCCATCTTAGTTATGGCACAGTTGTGTTGATGCTTTCAAGTGAATTAAGACATAATAAAATATATGTGACCAGCATGTAGGTCATTCCAAGCCAAAACGCCGAATCCTCACAGTTAATGCCGTGGATTTTCTTTAAAAGGCTCATGTGAAGTTTGTGTGACCTTTCAAAGCCCTAAACTTTACTTCTTATATTTTTTTTAGTATTGTGCTCAGGGCTGAATTTAATCATGTTGACAGATCTTTCTTAGCCTCTCCAGTCATTCATCTTGTATTTGACAAATATTATTGAGTGTTTTAAAGTGCTCAAATTAATAATATTAAATAAATTTATGTCCAAGCAAATAATTTTCATTTTCAAAGGTTAATAACTCGACTAGCTTTCACTTATTTTGCAAACCTATCTTGGTTCTGTGTATATTAAACAACATGTAGATGCTTTTTTGTGCTGTAGTAAAAACTTGCTAAATATGAATTCACAGGAGAGAAATCCATTTTTTAAAAGATATTTTATTTGTATGTTTCTTTAAATTTCTTCAAATATTTTAATGCCCAAGTGATACTAATTTATAATGATTTTTTTTTTTTTAAAGGCAATTTTTTTTTCTATTTTTATTTGATCATTTTCTCAGAAAATAGCTGTTACTGATATTTGTAAAAATTAGTTAAAACTGTGACATATCTAGGGTTTTGTCAATGTCGAAAATTCATTGAACTCCAATGAAAATGGATGATTGATTAGAAGTAGAAAGAATTCCAAAAATATTTTTTTCAATTGCAAAGTTATAAAATTAATCATTTAGAAAGTATAAGCATTAGAGGTTTAAGATTTTGCAAAGTCCCACAATCTTAGATTTTTTTTTTAGTTATGAAAATCCATGGCATGAAACAGGAGAGTGGGGTTAGTTGGCATGAAATGATGTGCATTGATGAAAACTGCTTTACGCACGTTCGAAGTGATGCAATTGCTTTGAAGAAGGATCAGATGCTTGAATTCAAGGAATTTCAAGTGAATGTTTCGAACACGTATTTCTATCGCTGACCCACCGTAACGCTGCCCTGTCCTACACTTTCATGATTACTCACCAGAAAGGGGTCTGTGTTTTAAACCACATCCCGATGAATGCAAAGTTTAAATGTCAGGAATTTGCTCTTTAGCCCACACTATCTGCCTGTTGTCTTGGCCTGGCTGTGGTAAATATTTATAAGGATAGTCACTTGCATTGCTGCCCCCTGGAGGCTTGTGTCTGCATGGCAGTGCATGGCGCTTCTGCAGTAATCCCCCTGAACAGCAGCAGTGTGCACACAAAGACCCCTGTCTCTTGATCCTTCCTCAGGTCTCACAGAGGGGATGGCCGCCACCCCACCATCCGCAGAGAGGAGGAGTTTGATGAAGACCGCTTCTCGGGGGAATATTACAGCGGTGAAGAGTTTTATGAGGATGATAGCATGCTGTCAGGAGACAGGTATTTGTGTTTCTTATTTGTCTTCCTTGTCATATTTTGTAACTTTATTGAAAGGGGGAAAGTATCTTTCCAGATTGTTCAGATTTCTTTTGCTTTTTGTAATTATTAGAAACCAGACTTTAATCCAAAAGATTTTGGGATGCTCTGTGTCAAACTACAGCTACAAGCCTTTTATTTTCTCTGCCGTGCAGGTATCAGAACAGTGATACAGAGTATGAAACTCCTAAAGGCTACCATCACCCTGACAGTTACTATGATGATGACGAGCAGCCTCTCTACCGTGACTCACGGAGGTCACCGAAGAGAAGGCTGCTTCCTGCAACACCTCAAGGTATCTCCTCACCTATACAGAAATGCAAAACATGCAGTATACCCTTGAACCACTTAACAGTGTGTCAGCTTTTTATAAAATCATCAGCACTAGACAGGTTTATTCATCCAAATATATTGTAAATTCTAACAAAACATTTCAGAAATTCATCAAAATAAGATTTTTGCACATTTCCATCCACTACAGCAATGCAGCTATTAAACATTAGTTCATCAAAATGTACAGTAGGTGGCGCCAATTAGAAAAGCGTAAGACAATACACTGAGAAGGTAAAAGTAAAGAAAAAAGCACCAGTCAAACTTGAAAAGAAAGAAAACTGTTTAAAATAAATAAACTTGATGGAAGCAGAGCACAGCACATTTTTCACCATGCGATTTACCCACAACCTTACCTTTGTGTTACTTTTACTCTTTGCAACCGGCTATCAAAGTTTCCAGCATGACTTTTCTCACTGTTCTACTTTTGGTTGGTTCAGGTCACAGAAGGCCGTCCTTCAACTTTGAGTGTTTGCGCAGACAAAGTAGCCAGGATGAGCTTCCACATCAGCGCACTGCTCTACCGCTGCACCTTATGCAGCATCAGGTATATCAGGTCTACCTTCATACCTCATTTTAAACATGTGCCACATTTTGATCTCTGCTTAACACACTGGTAGGAAGGAAGTAGAAGAACAAGAGTGAAGCAGTAATAAGTGCACACAACGTAAAGATTGACTTAATGTATCCATTTTGTATTCCTGGTTCTCTCCTGACCATTCAGGTTATGGCTGTAGCAGGCCTGGACTCCAGCAGAGCCCACCGCCTCTCCCCGACCCGCTCCACCCGCTCCTGGGCCACACCTCCTGCCACCCCAGCCAGCAAAGACCAGTCACCATACTATACCCCTCTCATCCGCGTGGACCGCCCCCACAGGGACAGTGTTGTAGGCAGCCAAGTTTCTGTGCGCAAGAGCTCCTGGTATACAGATGATCCAGAGTTCTCCCAGAGGACTTACTCACCTGTCCACCTGCAGGTGCCACCTGAGTATCACAACCAGTACCACCAGAAGAGAGGGAGTGCAACCAGCCTTGTAGAAGCGGTAAGTTTCATGCTGTTGGGTCCAACACTGTCGTTTTTAGAGATATGACAACTTTATCTCACAGGGTTATGTTTTCAAAAGATCACGAGGAAAAGATAAGCAAAGCACTGCTTTTGGAAATCCACAGCAATGCATCTTTCCTTGCTTTCTGTCTCGCAGGTTTTGATATCAGAGGGGCTTGGGAGATACGCCAAGGATCCTAAGTTTGTTGCTGCCACAAAGCACGAGATAGCAGATGCATGTGAGATGACAATAGACGAGATGGAGAGTGCAGCGAGCCACCTGCTGAATGGAGGGATGGCCCCAGGAATTAACGGGGTCAATGTGTTTCCCCTTCTAACTGCAAGGGACTATGAACTGCAGGACACCGGAGCCAGCTACAGTGACGAGGAGCCAGAGACAGAACCCAGGGCTCCTTACGAGGAGGACCTGGCAGATGAGATGATTTGCATCACGACTTTATAGCAGTGGCTGGAGACATATTCAGATCTGAACCTTGGTAGACTACCGTAGAGAACATTTTAAAAAAGAAATGCATCCGTTGGCTCTGACCAAAAGAAGTGCCTTTTACACAGAAGGGAAAGGCATATAGAAGAAAGACACACCACAGTAGTCCCGTCTTTTAATTGTTCTCCACCAGCCGGCAAAGGAGGTCACAGCACAGAGCTAGCTACCATCCCTGCTGAGCACAGAGGGACTGACTTTACCCTCCTCCAAAGGTCTTGACCTTGAGGTAACATACAGGTACAGCCTGCAGCCATTGATGCCAGTGAAAGAGAAGGACCGGCTGGCAAAGGTGTGAGATTCTTAACAGGATGGGTTTCTAAGGGTGATGACAATCAGATTTATGATGTCATTACCTCAGTCACTTTATTAAGGTTTGGCATATCATGCAAGTTTTCAATGCAAGCATAGAGAGGCATATCTTGTTGTGTAGTTGTTAGTAAAAATTGTTCCCCTTGTTATTTGAGCAGGTTGTTTAAAGATTGCTAAAGCTGTGTGAAAATGTCAGGAGCACCAGTAGTGTTGTACCAGATTATGCAGGAACTAACTGTCCTAGTTATAGCATCATTCAATTTGAGATGTGTACTTTTGAAGCAACAAAAGCATTTGTGACAAATGCACTAGCAGGCAGGTTCTTTTAAAATTTTAGAATAGCCTGATAAATATTTCCTAGTTGATATGCTGTAAATTGTATTATATAACAAGAGAAACTTTGTAAAGAGATCTTCTATATTTTGTAATTATGTATAATTTAAAAATCAGCAATATGAATCCTTGTGACTCCTGTTATGCTATAAAAGCAGACTTGCATTATTTTATAAGGCGCACTGCTCTGATATTTATTTGCCTTTTATGTTTAGCTAATATGCACTTTTTATTTTGCCTATGAAAATAACATTTTTAGATGTTCTGCTTTTGTGACACATCTGCACAAGATATGCAATTGATTAATTTCTTAGCATGGGGTGCACATGTTAGTACATGACAACAACATGCATGAGGTTGACACCCCTTTAAAGGAGCTTCTTTAGCAGGCAAACCTCAAGCATCCAGTGCTTAAACTTTATACAGATCTGATTAACACCTTAGTTTGCATATTTTGTGCAGGGCATGCACAGGCATTTTAAATGCATCATGCATTAACACTGCTGCTTTTTTGTTCTGTTTGTTTGTTTCTGAGTTTCACCTAGGTTTCATCAGCCCCTTCTGAAATGCCTTTTTGCTGCTGAAAGAACTAAAAATTATAGATGGGAGTAACGGGATAAACTGATATTTCTCAAAGCTCAAGCTTGGATTTCCCATGACATACCATTGATTATGCCGTTCCATTAAACCTGTGCATTTCGCAGTCACATCCTAGCCTTCATGTAGTGTGTGAGGGCTCAAAGCGTGTGGTGGCAGAAGACACATGCACACACTCAAAGGTCAAAAACAGTCCAAGTTGTACTTTTGGTGGAAGGACAGAGAGTGCTCTGGTGTCAGGATTCTTGAGAGAGGCAAAGCAATACTAACCCCCCTGCCCCTTTCTCTCTCAACCTGCCTGGTTCTTGCATACGTTATACCTCGTTAGGCAACGGTGACAACATATCGTTGTCTCAACATATCTCTTTGCACATAACCCTGGACTCCGTGTTTTTTTTTTCTGCTAAAAGCTTGGAGGGCGGGGGACCCTGGATTCTTTAAAATAGAGCAATTGAAATTACCAACAAAAAAATCCTTTTGTTTTCCTCAGTTTTCATTAATTTAGCCATCACACAAGGATACTGGACTTATTAAACTGAAGTGGGCTTTTTTAGATATTACCACAGCAAGTTAAAATGACCACAGAGTATATTTAAGGTTATTGTGATCCGTTCATGAGTGTTTGATTTATTGGCGGGAGCGTCACGTACTCTAATTCAGCCGAATACTGTCATAAAAAATGTAGGTTTTCCATTTTGTGTGCACATTGAAAGGGCTCTTTGAATTGTTTGTGAGTTTAAAAAAAAAAAAGTGTTGTAGTCCTTTTGTTGATGACTGTCATCTAAAAGGACCAATGCACATAAAAGGCACATTGTACTATTCGTAGCAATTACAGTACTGATGAACTGAAGATATGCATCATTTTGTAAACACTTTTAAAAGTTATGTTTAACTAAAGATGAAGATAACTTACTTTTACCTCATGTCAGGGATTCCTGAAAAAAAAGAAAGAGAAAATGATTTGGTTCAGTCTATACCAATGGTATTTAAATATTAGCACATAGCTGTTTGTCTTTGCACAAGTAAATGTATAGTGCTTTTGTTTCTCCTTTTTCTAAACAGATTTGTGTATCAAGGTGAGACAATTTTGTACTTTTTGTGACCGTGCGTATGGTTTAGTGAAATCTATATCTGTCATTTACACCTCACCTTTCAATGCTGGGAATGAAAGAGTATGAAAAAATTTCAAGGTGCACTGTTCCTCTGTTTCGCAGGTTGGGGGAAAAAAAAATCAAATGGTTAAGTACCAGTTTACAGAGAAACATATTAATTCAGACGTTTCTATTAGTTTTCTTCATCTTGTTATGATTATTATTACTATTACAACTATTAATGTTCAGAAAGCTGTATTAAAGTAGAAGATAATGTAAAATATGTACAAATGTATGGGAAGACCCATGGTAATGTTCTTTACTTGAAAGTCTTGATATTTGCTCCTTAATGTTTTTATTCAGTAAACAATTTCTCTTAGTAGCAAATGCTTTAATATATATAACCCTATAGATTTTTTATCAATCCATTTTTTGTATTTAATCATTTTATTTTGGCCTTGACTTTTATTTGAATCAATACTGATTTTTTTGTTTTCTATCAATCATCACTGAATAAACTTATGCTGAATTACTCTTCTTGTTTATTTGCATTTAACACAAACAGGCACAGCAGCATATGTTGTCATGTTGCTGCCATCCCATACCAAATTTTTGAGAAGGAAAATGTGTTGCGCAACAAACAAAAGAAAAGAGAAAAAAGTTTGTCTTTATGTTTAAAAATTGTTTAATGGGCAGTAAAAGACATTTCTGCATTTCAGCTTGGAGACACTTTGTTTGTTATCTCCACGGTGGTCGTTGCCTCCGATGCCTCATCCTCCTCCCCTAGCTCTTTCCCACATAGCAGGAAGGGCACAGCATATTTACGGAACTAGGAGAAACAAAGAAATGCATTATGTTGACAAAACATTGCCATCATCTCTTGTTTAAAATGTTAAACAAATATTCTGAAACATACATGTGCTTGCATGTAGAGACAAGATGTGCACAAAAAAAACTCCCTTCAAATTGTTTCCAGCTGCAAATTTCTTTAATCCCTGACCTAACCTTAACATGCAGAATATAAACAATGAATAAATGCAATACAGCACTTGTGTGCATATGTAAGTGTATGTGCATAAGCAGTAACTTGTGCATAAGCATGTCAAATGGGCCCCCGCTCACAGCTACCATTTACACTAATAATTGTAAACCAAAGTGCTCATAATGTAAATCCACTCACCTAAGGATTTATTTTTACATACAAATGTAGATAAGTGGTGTCTTCATTTTCAATTACAACTGAAAAACACACTTTTCCCGCACTCAAACTGGATGTGTGCACAATGTGTTTGATCGCCGCTAGGTGGTGCTGATGTGATGTCAGCTGAGGTGTTAGAATGCACAACAGTTTAAAATCTAATTACTAGAATAATCCAAGTGTGGTGTCACAGCACCTGTTTGTTGAGGTAGATGTAGATGATGGGATTGTACACAGTGCTGCTCTTGGCCAGGTATACAGGCACCGTGCCCACCAGCGGAGGAATCTTCACATCGGGATTAGCAACCACATACATGGCCAGACCAGCATAAGGCAGCCAGCTGATCAGGAAAGTCAGGACCATCAGGATCACCATAGTTGCCACCTTCATCTCCCCTTTAGCTACTGCTCCTCCTTCCACACAAGCCATCCTAGACACCTGCACAACAGAAGATCATTAAATGAACCAGAATATCCAAAGACCCTACACTGAAGCTAAGTGTTTACCTTCTTTCTTTTATTTGAGGTTTTCTATGCACAAACTTACACTTGGAATAAAGGAAGAGTGCATGGCCATTAAACTTTGATCAATACTGTATTGTGTCAGTAAATTATGTCAAATGACTCCATTCAGTCTTCTTATCAGAATCCTGACGTTAAAACGAAACTTAGTTAGATATCTTCAACATACCACAAATAAACATGCTTAATCTGGATTTTTTTAAAATAGAGGTAAAAAAGCATGATATATCAGTTTATTACAGTATATAATATTATTAGATTATGACTGCTACAATATGCAAACAGTTTACTTGTCCTGGTCAAGAGATTGTTCCAACATTTTCTCAAAAAAATTTACATGATGCATAAAATGTAAATAAAAAAGAATGGAAATATTTGGAAACCATTTCAATTTAGTTGAAAATAGTGAAAAGACTGTTTGCATAAACATACTGTATATAGTTTTTGACAGCACATAACCATTTTGAATACGAACGCTGCAACATGTTTCAAAAACGGTTTTAATTAATAAAGGCAATACAACTCTGGAACAGATGCAGTTTTTAAAACAACTCATTTAGCATCTTAAAGATGATAAGTTTATTTATCAATAGATCAGACAATTTATTGGGGTGGATGGAGCAAAAACAAAAAGATTGAATCTTTCAGACTTAAAGTAGTGTAGAGTAGTGGTAAGAAGTAATAAATAAAGTTAAAAAATATATAACATTTTCTCTTTGAGTGCTTAAATTAACATCATCAAAGCCTGTGATGGGGTACAGTGTCTCACCTGGTGTAATGTCCACATTAGTTTGGTATAGGAGGCCAGGATCAAAGTAAAAGGAATAGCAAAGCACACAGCAAAATATACCACAATGTAGGAGACATTATTGAAGTCTGTGTTGTGCCAATCTGGAGCGCAAGATGTTCCAACACCTTCCAGCTCATACCTGCCCCATCCAAAGAGAGGGGGTAAATTCCAGGTAAGGGACCACAGCCAGGACAAGGCAATGCCTCCAACTGCATGCTTCTTTTGGAAGGTTACCTGTCCCAGAGGTTTGCATACCACAAACATTCGCTCCACTGCAATCAGAGCAACTGTGCACAGGGATGTGATGCCTGCAGGAATGTAGGGAAAGGAAATGTCACGAAAACACCTGGAATGGAAACATTTAGGTCCCTGCTTATGACTAGTTATTTTAATTTGATTACAGGAAAGTGAATTAAATAGTAGTCAACCACCAATGCTATCTTTTAAAAATAAGTTCCTTTTTAACTTTAAAAAAGATAAAGACCAAATAAATATAAATAAATGGGATCTTATTTTGTGGATTTTATAGTATAATTCAGACATAAAATGAACAGTCAGAAAACTATTTCTAATCTTCTTGTCACTCACCACACAAGGACACTGCAAAGCCCTCGATCACACAGCCTGTTCTGCCCAGAGAGAAGTACCCTTGGGCGTTGTTGACCACAGACAGCACTCCTCCGGTCATGGCTGTGCCCAGATCGGCCACAGCCATGTTCACTAGAGCGTAGTTGAGCGGCTGCCTCAGCTGCTTGTGCATGAGGGACACAATGATCACTGTAGCGTTGAGTACGATGGCTGGAACGGTGAAAATTGCCATGATGATGGAGAGGATTATGAAGCCAGTGCGTGACAGAGGGGGCTCCTTCTCTGGGCCCATATAGAAAGAAGCATTTGGTGAAAGCTCAGGGGGCTGCATGGGTGCAAAGCTGTAAAAAATTGGTCAGTTACTTCGTCCTCTTCTTAAGATAGTGCTGCTAGATGTTCAATATCTCACTACTTGAGTGGGACAGCTGAGATTAGACACCTAAAATAAACCCTTTGGATCTGGAATTAACAAAGAGTAATTCCTCCAATGATCATCCTTGATCCTTCACCTTTTACTTGATTGTAAGGGGACTTAAACAGGATAAAATTGCAGTGCTCCTTACTGCCGGTTTACTGAGCACTCAAATATACTCCCAGTCTAAGAATAAAAATGTTGCTGAAATGTGTAGAGAGTTGTGTTCAATGTAGTAAAGATTAATACAAGTTTATTATCTCTTTCTGGTTATTTTTGTCACTTTCTGTGCTCGTACACTACATCCACAACAAGCTCTTTCTAACTCTTATTACACAAACCAGGAAGTTGGAAATGTAAACAGCACACACAAAAGAAAAACTTCACTGTAAGTATAATTCCAGTGTTGCACATCACTAAAGAAGAAAAGTAATGATGTTGAACTGCAAAAAGATGTGTGAAATTTTTAAATGCAGATATAAATCATTCTCAAAATATGTGAGATGAGATGCAACTCATATGTACTACTGTAAGGACATTTGGGACAGGGATGAGATTGTATAGCACTGGATTAGGAACTCGGTGTAAAAAGTAGATGAAGTTTCCAAGTAAAAGTTCATGAGCTGGCAGCACAATTTGCATAAGGCCATGTAAAAACAACATTAATTAAGACAAAATGGCACTTTTCTTTTCTTAATTACTGATAATGATTAATCAAATTAAACCCACATTAAATCCAGTAACACAGCAAATACATTTTTAGAGTGTTTTTGTTAAATATATAATGACATCGTGTGAAGTGCCAAGTGTCGTTAACCTGAGCTTTTACTGACTCAGTTTAAAAACCAGATTGGGACTATTTTTTTCTATTAAGTCCTATGTAAAAACCTTATAATTGAAAAATGTACTTCCTTTTTTCGCAGGATGGTATATCTGAATCTGAACAGTTTAAAATACAAAGTCACATGAAGAATTAGTTGATTGTGGACAGTTTTTTCATCTTTGTCTTACAGATGGTCTTCTATGATGGTCAGTTAGCCAGGTTTGCACTGAGATCCCATTGGTCATGCTGATATAGGAATATTACCATTAAACCTTTTTTTTTTAATTTACATGACGTAATGTGGTATTTGGATTAAGGATCACAATGACGTGCTACACATAAGTCCTTACCAAACTTCTCGTCAAACATAACAAATTCTTACTTATTAAAATCAATGTAATAAGTGTAGGAAATCATATTTGATTGTAGTTATCATAGAAATATATTCAGACTCTAGGGCTTTGAGGACTCTACGTCAAGGCTAAATCTCAACATATGGTGTTCCAAGTAGTTAAAAAATGTTTTGGCATACTCAGTTTGACCCATCTTGGGTTTACCACTGGAAGTGGTCTGAATGGAGTAATCCACAGCTGCTGAAGAAGTGAGGTGAGGTTAAGCCCACAGATTTATTAAGAAACCATGTCAGGAGGTGTCCGATGTTTCACCTCCTAAGAGGTTTACATTCGATCAAGTCAAGACACAGATTACAACTGTTTGTGTTGAATGTTCAGAAAAAAAGCAGGGGACCAAAAATCATCTGGTTCTGATAATTACATCTTATTTCAAGTATTATATAAAGCAGATGTGTTTTGTTTTTTTTGTTGTTTTTTTTTGGGGGGGGGGGGGGTGTGACCCCAAAAAGTTTCAACAAAAAAAATTGACTCTTGTTTCCTTTTTTCCTAAAATCCCCCCCCCCCCCCCCCCCCCCCCCCCCCCCCCCCCCCTCCCCCCTCCCCCCCTCTTCAACCACAAACAGTTTAAATAAAGAAAATTGATTCTCGTTTATTTTTTTCCTAAAGTCACACCATCGCTCGTTTACAAATTAAAGCTGGTTCTGGGCCTTGGAAATATATATAATAATTTATAATCGTTTTACTCTGCAATCTAACTGAAATGAAGTGTACATCCTAAATGTGATTTTAGTAAGCTACCTGAAAACTTTTTTGATTTACATTTTCCCTCTAACAACATAAGTAAGTAGACTTAAGACTGTTTTTGACAAGAAGTCCAAAAATAACTGAATAAAATCCCTAACAGCTAGTAAGCTATCATTTGAATATTCATCTAGACAACTGCAAAAACTTTTACGGTTTGAGCAAAAAACCTTTTTTTTAGAAGTCATTTAAACTTTGCAATTAACTGAAAATAGCATAAACAGAAGATATGAAATGCTTTATTGGAGATCATATTGATTGATCATATATGTGGTTATTTTTAGTTTGATAGCAAGAATACAGTTTGTAAAAAGTTGCAATAGGAACAAGAGAAGACTGGAAGAGCTGTCCAATGCTAAATAAGAAGAAGAAGAAGAAGAAGATTGAGAAGGAGAAAATACAAGAAAGCTCACTTGAGATATTTTGGTACAAAACTCAAGGAAGATAGAAAAGACTTGCTAACATAATACGTTGTGAGAAAACAGCTCAACAAGAGCAGTCCTAGACAGCTGACCTCCATAAACTCTTAAACCACTCAAACCTTGTCCCCGCACCAGCAGCTTAGCCCATTCTTGGGAGATTAAAATAATTGATAATCACAAACCAGCAGACAACTATAAAAAGAATTGTAAAGCACTTTCAGGTCATTGTTTTCTCAGTGAGAAATGGCAGATAAAATAAAGAGGTAATAAATGAGTTGAGGCATTAAAAGAGCCATAAAACCTGAAAAACTGCTTTCAGGATTACTGGCAGACAAATCAAACTTCTGTCCGTCAGGAGCTTCCAGAAGATTTAATAAAGAAGTGACACTGTTCTTTCTAAACAAAGGATGCCTGCATAAAGATAACTTCCAGGCATGAATAGAGGAAAACCTTTCCTGAATCCTTCCCACAAAATGTTGTATTTAGATAACAATCTAAACATGCCCATGCATTTTGAAGATACGCCTTGTTTATTGACATCAATCCAGACATTTAAACCCACACAGGGAAATAGGTGTAAAGTTTCATGAAGGGGGACCTACCAAGCTATGGACTTGCAATTAAGCAAGCAGGAACACAACAATCATACAATTAAAAAAGTCTGAATATGAAAAGAAGATGCTTCCCTTAGCAGGATAAAGAACTTGAATATAACCCACATAGAACTAGTAAAAAGTGTTACCCTGGTCTGCCACAGAATTGTTTGGTCCTATTGGACAATTCATATTTATGCCACTGTGTAAAAAAAGTTTAGTTTGGACGGTAACAATGCAATCCCTGGATTTAATAGCGGATGAGTTCTCTTAGATTGGATTTTATACTGAATTTAACTCTGAGAGTGAAATGCATTACAATGAATAACTGCAGATCTGATGTAGTTTTAAAGAGATCTTGAAACCATTCAGTTGCACTGAAAAACGGCTTATTTGTAAGAACATTACGGATTTGCTGTCTGCAGCGTCATGCATTGATTAAATACCTTGTAGGCATAGTAGTGAAACCCCTGGTGAGGTGGGGCACGGCTTGCTCAGTGACACTCCAGCAGGACTAGTGACACCGTCTTATCTAGAACAGGACCCCCCAAAAGCAAGAGGACTCTCTTCCATGTTGACGGAGAGCTGCTTTTATTTGCTTTTATCCAGTTAATTAAAGCATCCTGCATGTCGCACTGAGCAGCCCGCCGGTCAGAGAAGAGACAGGATGATATTGTCCGTCATCCAACATGCAGGCGCCTTATCGGCATGTCCCAGGCAGTATAGGCCCCTCACAACTTTGATGTACGATGCAATTACTAAACTAATAAAAGCCTCAAGTCGAAACAAGGTTCCTGTGGAGGTGATGGCGGAGCGGGAGGAGGATGGGGGGGGGGGGGTTGGAGGCGTGCTGGATCAACGGCCTCGACATCATTATCGCTTTCTAATCAGCGTTTACAGTGCAGGACGATGGGGACATCTTCCGGTCCGGTTGAATAACGGGGCGCTGAGCGTGGCGTGAACTAAGTGAACTGTTTTCACATGAGGAGTTTGCTCCTTCACCAGCTCTGCAGAGGACCTGCTCCACACTGAGCTCCTCGTGAAAAAGTTGCCGGTGGGTGAAATGACGTCACTAGTCTAAGTGATTAATTAGGTTATTAGAATTCAGCCAATCAGCAAAAGCAAAAAAGTTAAAGCGAGACTTTTCAATGGTTTTTCGTTTAAATGTAGGTTATCTTCTTGGAGTTGTTTTGTAACCGATAGCTATTTGTCAACAGTGAGCGGAGATCTTCTTAAATCCTAATTATCTATACTTTTTTTTTCAATCTCTTTCTTTCTCTGACTCTCTTCTTTGATTGCGTTGCTGGCAGTGGGAGCTTTCATCACTATCTGCAGACTCATTATCTCCTACAGAGCCATTTTCTGGAATCTCTCTTTAAAGTCATTTTAGGTTTGTGATTAGACTATAATTTTATGTTTAGACCTACACATAAAGCAAAATGTCCTTACTGACATGATTAGCTACATTTCAATTTGTTGAAAAAGGCGCGCTTTGACATGTTGGAAATCTTGGTGTTTGCAGCTAGAGACAACATGGACTTATTAGCGTAAACGACAATGCAACAAATGTACAATAGTGATGCTTTTAGTCTACATGGATGCAGGCTGCAAGAAATACAAAATTTTCTATTGGCTCCCCCCCCTGCAGCTTGGTGGTTGATACACCTGTCCATACTCTGTTGATGTGAAAATTAAACCGATGAAGCCCCTGATGGTCTCTAAAAATGATAATCTGACTCTCTGAGCTCTTCAGTTGCAAACAAAGGAGACGACATAATTCCACGCATAAATCCCGCACCATGAGCCGAATGAGGGGTTTTCGGGGGAAGGCAGGGCGGAGCAGAGGATGGAGAATCAGGATTTCCCTCCCTCCCTCTCTCTCTCTCTCGCTCTCTCTCTCTCTCTCTCTCTCTCTCTCTCTCTCTCTCTCTCTCTCTCTCTCTCTCTCTCTCTCTCTCTCTCTTTCACGCACAGGCAGATACAGTAGGGAACGTGCTGACAGCAGCAGCATCTGGAGAAGTTGCACTGGGGGTCTAACGGTCCAACACCGGGAGGGGATTTTTCTGTAGAGAGATTTTCTGAACAGTGTTGGAGATGCAGGGGAACTGCAGGATCCTGTTCTCGCACATGTGCAGCACTAGCTTCCTACCGCTCTGGATCTTCATCGGCTTGAATGTGATAGAGGTGGCGGGGTCCCAGCAAGGGATCCCTCTGTCAGTGTGAGTGAAAATTAAGTGGCCATACAACTTTAATTTGTATATGTGTGTATATGTTGTTGTTTTTCGAGGGAAGATGAAGTCAGTTGAGATGCAAGAGGAAGAGGTTGACACGTTAAATTTGGAATTCACTTAAGCTACAACAAACACGTTTTAGGGACAGAAAATGTCCCCTTTTGGACGGGAAGGATCTCGGAAATTAGTTTTTGTCCCTGTTTGACTTGGATTTCTTCTTTAACAGTAGTTGATTTTTTTTTTAATTTGATCGTCACAAACTTCTGCTGATATTCTCCCGCACGGGTCAGACTGACTTAAGTTATCAATATGAGATAGTGACAGTTTATTGGTGGAGGGCAACAATTAGGATTTTAGGGAATTTGTGCACTGATGTAAAAGGGAAAGTAGGCAAAAATGGTCAAACTGGAAAACGACAGACGGCAAAATTGGATAACAACTACAACTGGCCGCTTCTTTTGATTTTGAAAACCCCAGAAATAGAGTTGTGGTATTAGATTCTCCTTTGGGGTTTTGCCTGAACAAGACAGGTATTCTGAAAATTCATTCATTTGGTATTAATTCATTTATGAGTTTTTTTAGAGGACTTATTTTTCTACACGATATAAACTAAGAAAACAGATGTATTGAATGATATTTCATATTTACAGTCTATCTTTTATGGCTAATGTAAAATGTTTAAACTAGAATTAAAATTAATCATTTTCAGGTTGCATAATTTCCACTGTCATTTCATACTAATTGATCTTATACCGCAGAGGTGCATGTTATTGTCTGCAAGTCTTCATGCATGTTCAAATAACTGGAAGTTTTTTTTTTCCTGAATGCAAAATCCATATAAAACTCTAAGTGAAGGGACTAATATATAAAATGCTAATCCAATCTTACCTGCAGCTAAAACTGTGATTCACATCTTTACATGTATCTTTAATGCATGGGATAATAGAAATGGATGCCCTGCGTGTCTTTAAAGAACAAGCAAGGAAGAAAGGAAGTTCACATGAATTTACACTCAGAAATTTGATGTAAAATGCATCCATTTTCCAAAACAATATTTTAAAAAAGAATATCAGCTGGAATACAAACTTCTTTTTCTGTGCCGTCAGCAAAAAGCTCACAAAACGTTTCCTTTTTGGCAAAGTTGCTGATGAGGGGTACTTTATCCTCATTGCACATCAAATATCGCATTCTTCTTTTCTTTTAAACCTTCTTTAATTTGCTGTCATACTACATGTGTACTGGGATTATATTTTTTCATTTAATTTTTAGGCCCTTTTCTTAAAACAAAATTCAAGTTTGTGACTTAGCCTGACCTTAGTTTTACAATCTGCTGCTCATAGAGTCATTTACATTTTAATAGAAACTCCAGTAACTACAGTACACGTGATCAAAACTGCAATCATTTATCAAGTGAAGGTCAGGGCCACCAGACCATGATGTTCATCTTTTGACTGATTGCGTCAGTCAAAAGATGAAGAAGACTCATCAGCGGGAGATGACAGGGATTTGTGGGTAGACATTGATTAAAACTGACATCATACTTGTCTTTTATCCTTTAAAAAAAAAAAAAGTTAATTCCAGCTTCTTACTGTACTATATGTGTCCATTTTATGCAGGGACTCTTGGTTAATTGGGATTTTGTCTTGTTTTGTCATTTTAATGTTCCAGTGTAAAGCTTTGGGCCTCCGCATTTGGTGGGGAAATTAAATCCATTTCTGCAAAATATTCTGGATCCCAGTTACTCCAAAAGGTACACTTTTTATTTTTCTTCCTTGTATGAACATGAATGCCCCTTTGTCTGATGATCATGTGGTTAAACCCATTGTGTGCTGTAATGTTGTGTTCCCTCTTTAATGGCTGCAGAGACATTTAGGTGTCTCAGCTGAATGCGTTATTTTAGAACGGACTCAGGTGTGTTTTATAGACATAGAGCTGTGCATGTATGTGTGTGTGCGTGTAAGTGCGTGCATGTGTGTTTGTACTTGATATGGTCCATTAACCACAGCGCTGATTCCTCTCTCATCTCATCTCTCCAGTGAACTCTCTTGAGTCAAGAGCTTCAACCTCTGGATATGAATGCGACAAGGAGACAAATTGAATAAGTGTGGCTGGGTTTGACAGTGTGTACGTGTGTGTATGTGTGTGGTAAGGTGGACGGGTATGATATGATGAACAAGTGAAATCTACAGAGAATGAGCGATGATCCGGAGCCGTGGATTTAGCTTTCTGACCACTTGATGGCAGAGGTGTGCATGCTCACAGGCCTCCGATTTAAAAAGGTGTGCAGAGTGAGCTCAGGTTGATGAATGGTGAACTGTCCATTTCGCTTAAATGGGACCATACCAGGGACTATGGAGTAAACAGCTGGAGTAGCTACGCTGTATGAATGCTGAATAGTTGTACTACAGTACAGGTTGCGGGTTAAGTTTCTTGGAATTCATCAAAATTCAGTAAAAAGATTAAAAAAGAAAACTTATGTGCAAAATTAGCATAAAGCTTCTGACTGTAAAGATGTTCACATATATGCAAAACCTACAAGTTGTGCATATACTGTCTTTATGTTTTCTGGCAATTTGTAGACATTTAATAACTTTAAATTCAATCTATGTTCATTGAAATTGTAATTTTTGTTGTAATTTTCCTCTAGTAACTAGGGGAGGTAATGCTCTTTAACTAAAAAACACAAGGAGAGAAAACAAAGAAGGTTGACAAGATAAAAACATTGATGCAGATTATATAAGCCATAAATGTGCAAATCTTGTTCTGTAAAATTATTATTACATTTATGACATTGAGAAAAACTATTAGTTTAGGAAAATGTTCATTAGCATCTATTTTTAGCAGGGATAAAACGCTTAAATGCTAAAAAGTCAAACTAAACATTCTACATATTAAATGTCCAGGAACTCAAGTTATTGTACATATTTTCCAAAAATGAGCCTTATACACAGACACAGATGACAAATGAAGGGGAAAAAACACTAATAAAGACTTCTTAAAGAGTTGTTATATGAATAACATAATGTCTTTCTTTCCAAAGATATCCCCTCATGTTTCAGTAAGAAAAAGAAAAAAATGTTTCATTACAAAAAAATTATATAACAGTTTTCTGCTGGTTTGCACTAGCTCTTTTCTTGAGAGGAATCCATCAGTAAAATGTCCCCCAAACCATTAAAGAAACCACCAAATCCCCCTCAGTGTTTAGGTTAAGAATTCAGATTTATCCCATTTGCCATGATTTAAAATTATATGATCATAATCTAGGCTTGGATTAGAATTGAAATTATAAGGGAAAACCAAAATAATTTTATACGGTGTAGAGATCAAGATGCTGCTTGTTGAAAAGGTTAAAAATCCTGATGACGATGTAGTGAAAAAATCGAATTGGCAAATGGAGATAAGAAAGAAGTCTCACTCTTACCCACTGCACATTTTATACAAACAAACTGACTATAAAAAGACAAAGATGGTTCAATAAAAACAGTTTGATCTGCCTGAGAATAAAGAAATAGACGCTCAAGTAAAAGGTGCAGATTTCTTATGCATAGAGATTTTAACAATTTACAACTAAAGATGCTTTTTTAAAACTTCATCAACCTGCATGTGTCAAGAGCCTTTCTTCTGTGCAATCTTTTTTTCCAAGTTTCCTAAAGTTTTGAGCGTCATTCAAGATCAAGATCAGAGAATTAGATGCCCCTTTTATACTTGTATATAATGTGATGTAGTACAGGAGCTCTTCAAGACATTAAAGCCTCAGTTAAAATGAAAAAATGTAAGCTTCTTGTGTGTGAACTCATATCTGAGATACAGCCTGTTGTAGGACTGGGCTTCATAGTAATGCCAGTGAACACGGTGTGCAGAGAAACAAAACAATCGTGAGACTTGATGCATTCTACTACAAAAGCTCTGTTGACAACTTTTACCTTAATCTTGAACGCCGCGATACGGAACATTGTATTTGTTAATCTTCTGCATTTAACAATCTCACTTTTTCAGGAGCTGTGGTCCATCTCGGCGCCACGTGCAGGGACCAACTCCAGTTCTGATGGCAGTCCTTCAGTCAAAGGAAACAGCAGGATTAATCCTAAAAACTCAGCAGCTTGTCCTGGAATGTGGGAGGAAAGTGGCGTACCCAGAGGAAGTCCACGTAAATATGGGGAAAGTGTCCAAACTGCTTTCAGAAAGCGGCTCCAGGCTCAAAACCCCGGACCTTCTTGCCCTGAGGTAACAGTTCCAATAAGAGTTAAGATCAAATGTGTAGTGTGAACTGAAGCAGTATATGTCACCAAACATGCGTTTAATTTGAATGCAAAAGCATATTTGCAATCTGCCCTGCAGATTTGTTCCTTTTTGTCTGTATGTAAGCACTTTGCTTGTGTTCCTGTTCATGGAGACATGTGTGGAGAAAGCTGTGCTGATCTAGTCAGCACAAAGCAGTGAGCTGAGAAGGAACTGACGGGTCGTTAGGGGCTGGTCATTAAAGCTAATCATTAGCTGCTTTTTATGATGATTTTCCCAATTTCACTATGATTTCTGTAAAATGGGGAAACACTAAGGATCCTCAAGCTCCCAGCACTCCTGCACTGGTCATTACACTAATCAATAATCATGATCAGTGTTTTTGATGGATGGGGCTCAACCTCCACTTGATGACTTGAGGGCTTGGAGGAAGGGAGGTGGGGGTCTGGGTCGGGACTGGGGACTCTGGTTGCTGGGGCGAGGAGGACAAGCGTGAAATGAACTGTTCTGCTCCACTGCAAGTCCACACTCTTCCTTTCAGTAGGTAATTTGTCGCCTCATGTACTGGTGTGTGTGTTTTTTGTGCCCATCCTGTTCACAGAACGTGCACTGGCTTTGAATGTGTGCTATGAGCCTATTGTGGCCTATGTTTATTTTTGGATAAGGATATTAGAAGTGCGCACGATGTGGCTGACTGGATAGTGTGAGGGGATAGGTTGTTTTTTTTTGGTTTCTATTTGGCATGTGTGTGTAGGTGTGTGTTTGTGTGTGTGTCAGGCAGATGTGGGATTATGTAATGTTATATTCCTCTAAGCTGTGACGAGCTTTGTTCTATCACTGGAGGTCCTGTGCATCCAGCAGAATCAGCATTATGTGAGGTGTAGTTCATTACACAGAGTTGCCCAAGCTTGACACGTTATTATCTTTCTCCTGTGCTTTGACTCCATTTCAATTACCCTCTTACCATGCATAGCCTTCACATCCAGCCCCGCCCCCACGGCCACCCAACATGGCCATCTCCAGCCAATGGAGAGAGAGAGAGACACTGCATGTGCCGCCTATAAGTGAGACCAGATAAAGACTATCAGTCATTCTATGTTGCAGCAAAGGTTTTATCAGCCATTCATCTGAGACTGGCCGCATACATCTTGTCAGCCAACATGTGAAAGCTTATAAGCCTTGTTTAACAATTACCTACCACTCTGCAGGGAATGTGGTGGAACAATAGGGTGCTGATATGTTGCAGAGTACACATAAAAAAAAGAGATGATCATCTTATTGTTTCCATTTCTTGTCTTTTTAATTGACTTTTACAGGTGATCTCTTTAACTTTTCCAGTGTTACAAGGTTTACACTTGTCCCACCTGTCAATGCTGCTCTTCTCTTTCTGACTGTTTTTATTTTAGAAACGTAAAGAATTGGAGAAGTCAGTCAGAGTGGAAGAGATTGATGGTGTGAAACTGGTGAAGAATCTGGCTGTGAAGATGGCGGAAATGTTCCAGAAAAAATCTGAGGCCACAAGGGTAGGTAAAATTTCTCCAAATGCATTCTGGATTGACATGATTTATTCTTGTATTTTGCATTTTGTTTCCTGGGATAACTGAGTGTATACATCATTTGGGTAATTGGAGAGAGGATTGGCTCTGAATGTAATTTTTGAGGGTTAAAACCTTGTTTAATGGTTAGTGGTTAGGTTAGTTTAGGGGCTCTAATAAAACATACCAACATCAAAAACTAGCAGCAACAAGAAGACCCCATGCTGGGTCTCCTTGAATCGGTATCTGGAACATTGTTATTTTCTTACCATAGATTGTTGCTTGTTATTTGAAGATATAATTATTGAGAATTTCATTGCCAGAATTGTGTTGGCAGTAATTGGCACGTTGGTTATAGAGGCTTAACCTATAGGAAGGGTCGGTGACAAAATAAGAAGAAGAAATTATGCGGAAAATCATGGATTATCCAATTTTGCTAAACAGCCAATCAGAATGATTTTTCTCACTGCTCTGCTTGATGCTAGTTCATGCTTAATCAGCTGATGAAGATATAGTTCAGATGATCACCACAGACAGGACACAAGGTTGACAGTTGTTCACCAATGATCCAAATTAGTCTGTACAGTTTCATTTACATGGAAAACTTTACAGTACGATTATTAGAAGGAAAGAAGAATAAACAAAGTTCTGACGTGCAAAACAGCTCCTTGTTTATTTATTTCTGAACATCCCCATAATATTTTAGTTTTAGTAAGTTGTTGGGTCATCGTTTGGTCACCATTTAGCCATCCACATGTCCTGACACTAATAATCAAATAGCTGAAAACCACAGGTTTATTTTTAGTGTGTTGATTTCTAATGATATTCTGTTATAAAAACCTGTCATTAAAAGTAACCACTAACTAAAGCTGTTATATGGAATAGATTATTCTCTCTGCAGGTAACTAGAGTTATAAAGCATAACATGGAAATGCTCAAGTAAAACCCAAATATCTTAAATTGCTATTAATGGGCTACATCCGTTATTTTCCACCACCGACTGTTTGATTACCATACTGATTAAAAGCCTGGTATCTTAACAGTCTGATATCACGTGATCTAATTTATGTTTATTTAATTATTCAGGGTTGGGGTGAGAATAATTACATGGATAATTCTCTTTCATTCACTCTTCAATTGGAGAGATTGCAATTCAGAATGTTGTCATTTGTTATTTTGGAAAGATAATGTTCAAATGGGGGGGAAAACAGATATGAAGCAGTAAATTTGAATTGGAGTCTGTTTCAGCCTTTTCCTTAGCTCATTAGGCCTGATTAGTCCCTAATGTGTACAGGTTAATCAACTCGTAATTTCTGAGAGACCGAATTTGCCAATGTGTTGAGGTAAAAAGTCTCACATCAGCCTCCCAGCAGCAGCCTGTCTGCGACCTCCGAGCTTGTAATCGCTTTAATGCGAAACCTCTGCAGGCACTGCAGAGGAATGATAAGGTTTATCTCCCTGCGCCTGATCCCATGTGAGCGATAAATCATAACAATTAAGGGTGTAAATTACATTTAAAGGGAAGTTTTTAATTTGATCAACTGAATTCTTTGAGATAAGTAAGCACACATAGACTTTTTCTGTACAAAGCAGTTATATGGGTCTTAAGAAAGAAAACAAAAATCAAAGGCGTTAAATTTGCACCAGAACAAGATCAATGTAAATCTGACTGCGTCATCATTTCGCTTCAAATCAAATTGCGAGTCTTTGTTTGTTTTATTTGTTTATTTGATTTTTGTTTTTATAACGTGGCCCCTGCTGTGAAGCGCTGAGTTGGGCTGACTGACCGCCGCAAGGTACATTTCACAAGAAGGAAAATTACGCGCCCGCCTATGGGTTCTCCATCTAAATCAGGAGATATTAAATTCAGTTCATGACGCCTTTATTTGCCCGCTGCTGACAACTCTAGATCTCGCTATGAGGTCAATTGAATTTGGCCACCAAGGCTCAGCAGTCGCTGGAAAAAGCCCCAGTTGTGTTTATGTAGCAGTTATTTTTGACACATGTGACAGATGTTAATTACCTGCTTGGCTCTCAGGGCGAGAGTGATTTCAGGTTAAGCATACCCCGGAAACACAGAGCCAAGCACATTTTCCAGAATCCAGTTATTATAGAAGTTATTGCAGCTTTGGTGAGTGGTACGAAAATTCTGCTCCAACATGCCAGCATCAATCACTGCACTGCTGCAATACGTTTTATGCGTCACCCCTTTTTTTTAATAGAAACGTGTATGCAGTCAAATATAACATTAACCTGGCCAAGATCGACACTTGTTGAGATGCGTGAGTATAGCCTAATGGAACCGCAGTAGAATGCGCAAACCAGATGTGAAAAATATGCAAGGTTTGGGAGAAATCGCAAAAATCTTAGCCTATTATATTATTAAATTCTTTTTAAGAGTAGAATTTTCAGATGGTTTAGATCTATAAGGATTGTAAGATGTGGCAGCGCACTGTAGGCCTGCTGCACGTATCACCCGGCGTTTTCTTTTCCTACTTTCAGCGGCTGGTGGAGGCAGCGGAGGAAGCGCACCATCAGCACGAGGATAATCCTGACCTGCAGGTGAGGCTGGACCAGGACAAAAGAAGAAAAAGAGGGGGAGCAAATGATTAAGAAGGTGGTGCGTCACTATGTTGAATCATTTTTAGTTGGTCGGGGGAGGAGCGGCTGCAAGGTGAGAGAAGGGCAATAGGCCCTGGAAGTTTTTAATTGCGTTGGCGTCGTCCTTCCTCCGCCCTGATGTCCTGTCAGCGATTAGATACATACGTATCTTTGATGCAGTGCCGCACACGTTGGCTGATCACTTTCATAACTCATTGTGACTGAATTTAGGTGTTATCATGGTATTAAGAAAAAAAACACTTTATGTTGTTGCAGCAATCTTCCACTTTCACGTACAGTAACTGAATAGCTGTAATGATAATACAATGGGGACTAAGACATTATCTTCTGAACGCACAATTAAAAGCTGAGCTGAAAGCTATAGGCTATTAGAACTAAGAGATTTTATTGTGTGACTGTTATTGGTTGCTCGTGTTGGTTGATCCAGATACAAAAAAAAAGGATAGAAACGGCAGACCCGCAGTCTGTCTGGGCTAAATTTAATTATATTTCACAGGATATGCTTTTTCTCGGGACATACTTAGCGGCTCTCATTGCGGATTTCCAGGGCGCGCTGAATTTCCTCTGTCTCTGCAGAGGGAATGCAGTATTTCTGCTCTCCCTCTCTCTGTGCAGTGGACAAAGATAAATGAAACTCTTTTACGCGGCGCATTGTTTCACTTACATGGCTCTAGATTGGAAAACCCACTCGAGCAACAAAACACAGAAATAACGGCAGCACTTTGCAGTTAATAGAAGCATTTACATCATATGGATCTGAATACATTCAACCCTCTTGTTCTTTCTCCGTTTCTTTGCTTTTTATGCCGCATTAATGAGATAAAAAGATGTGAAATTTTAAAAAAATTCCACACACACTAACAGGATAGGGCAAGATTTTTTGTCTTTGTGAAACTTTGAGGTCAGTTTATGGCGAATACGGTTAAAGCTTTACCCTAGATAATCTATTCTTAATGGATTATATTCATGCACTTTGATAATGTTCATCTCCTCATAAAAATTACATGTTTGAAAATTTAGGGATTTTTTTTCAAGAAAACTTTTCCGATTACACTTGATTACAAGTGGTACCTGACTTTCAGATCATAAGAGAATATCCTGGTGAATAGGCTACATATTCATTCAGTTTTCTTTATAATACTTTCAACACAAACATCTTTAGGCTACCTGTGAACAATATTACTGTAGTTTTGCAGAATTGTAAGTTGCACTGATATTCTATCTTATATTTTGAACTGAAAAATTGTGTGTCTGTATTGGATTTTACGAGTCAAAACATCATTACGGCTTTTAATATGTAAAAAAGGCTAAATCTGATTGATAAGACAGGTTTTATTATTTTAATCCAAGCAATAAAAAGTAAAGTTACTGTCCTACAACCCTCAATATTATGCTGACATTTAATCTTAAAAGCCATAAAGAAAAACAGTAATGAAAATTCAATATCCACCTGTGATAATGATGTGATGTCATGATATCACTCCCTGTGAGATCATTAAGGCAACTGCGCCTCCTCCGACACCACACATTTTTCACACACCATTTAACTGACCACAGCAAGATAAGCCAGCTGCTTTTATCTTAGCTGCTTCCTCAGGGCAGTCAAATGTTTTCCACTGACCTGCATCCAGCCTCAGGTTCAAGGGTCTGCAGATCAGATCTGATGTCCATGTTTAAAATTATTTCCTACTTTCTGTCATTTGGTTTAGTGTTTTTCAAGCAGAATTATGAAAAAGTCCCCAACAAACCTAAAAATGTTTAAAGACTCTTTATGGTCAGATATATTTTCTATTTTCTGTTGTTAATATTTGACAAAACAAATCAACGAAATGAAAACTGTTTAAAATGTTTGACGTTCGAAACTTTCTTCATTTTTTTCTCTCAAACCACAAGAGAAATACACAAAGTTTTTCTTTTGTCTATTCTGAAGAATATTTGAGGCTTAAAAGTTAACAATTGAAGGATCATTTATGAATTATTTTTTAAAATAGTTATTTAGATTAAAAAACAAAAAGAGAAAATAGTCTGTATGTTTTAGGGCCATGTTTTTTCAATTTCTGATCATTTGGAACAGAAATTGTTAATTAAAGACACATTTATAATGAATTTACCTCTTTTTATGCGTACTCCACATAAACAGCTCACTGAGCTTTTTTGCTGATTTACTTCATGTTTTTGCTGATCATGCTATAACTTGGTGTTTTTCTTTTTCTTTTTTTTACATTTTCCCTCGAACAATCTAATGTACTGCTTGAGAAAAAGAATTACGAAGCAAATTAAGAGGCTGATTAAGATAGTAAGTGTGGGATAAGTCTGAGCTTCTTATATTGAACAAAGCTTAGTGAGAACCATCATCTCCAGTTAACAGAACCATCTAGTTGTACAGTAGGCCCCAGGAGTCTGTAATGGAGGGCAGATCTCTGCAGTACGGCCTCCAGCTAACTGCGGCGGTGTAGTCAGTGGGCCGTCTCAGAGAGCTGCAGTGTCCAATGGCCTGCTCTTCAGTAATAACCCTGGTGGTTAACGTGCTTCTCTACAGCATTCGAGTTTTGCTGAGTGTGCACGTTTCTCTCCCCAGCTGCTCCCTCTCCACAGCTCCTCCCTCCTTCCCTGCACACCACCGCAGCTCGTCAGAGAGCTGCTCAGGCGTGGTATGAGCTGTCAGGGGCTGCTTGATGGTGATGCTTGCTCGGTCTCCCCCGAGAGTGATGCTGTAGAGTCCATCAGCCATCTCTCCCTCCCTCCCTCCCCTTCTTCCATCTCTCCCATCTCCCTCTTTCTCTCTCAGTGAAGACAGTAAGGACTAGAGGCCACAGAGAGGCCGCTCAGACAGGATGAGTTAGTTTTTCTTGTGCAGCAGCCAGCAGTGAAGAACAGTGCAAACTGTCGAGAGCTCAGGTTTTGTTTACCCATAGTCAAGAATGTTCTCCCAATAATTTCTTAACTATAAGTGGCAATGGCAAGATTTCATGTGCATTCTGAAAAATACTGAAAAAAAGACAAACACATAAACCAAAACTTTTTTGTAAAATTTTCCCTCAATATACCCTCATTGCTCATCAATAAGTTATGAGTTGTAAACTAGTCAGCAACAAATTTTCGCCTCCTAATATCAGAATGTTGAAACATTGACAACTAATACAGATTTCAAAACCTCTTGCAGGCGAGCGGTTTTTGTTTTTCAGGATTTGTCAAGTTGTAAAAATAGAAGTCTATATTACAACATTTTGGAAATATGTTGGTTTCCACCTTTTTTTCTATTCCCTTGGTCTGAGTAGATTAATACTCAAATATGATAGTGTGTAATCCTCAGTGAGCAGAATTGGAAAGAAATGATTTAATGATTATGTTTTGATAGCATGTAAAGCCTTCTGAGTGGAGCACAACCCAAAAAATGATATACTTATATAGTTCCTATCCTTATAGTCATATCGTACCTATGCTGCATTTTTTCACTCAAATATTAAGACTCCCTCATCATTGAATGTTATGACAATGTTGGGTTTCCAATTATTTATTTGAATGGTTATTTTTCTCAACCAGAATGATAGCATGACTCCTTCATAAAAAAAATTTAAAAAGAAAGAAAAATTTGACATACTGCTACATCAGTGTTTTCTTTGTATGGTCAAATGGATTTTATAACATCATCAACTGAGAGACTGGTGTTCAACAAACATACTTCTGCTCTAAAATGTACACCTCCTAGCTGGATCTCTGTTAGCAGCTGACTACTTATACAAAGAAAAAAGTTTTATGGTCAGTTGAGTGAAAGGGTGCAAGGCAACAATGACCAGAGCCATTTTTGGAGGAGTTGAAACATTCAGCCCTAGAACACTGTAGACTTACCTGCTCTAAAGCACGGTGGTAGCAACATCATGCTATGGACTGTTTTACTGCCAGTGGAACAGGTGAATTACTCAAAGTGGATGCAATGATTAATGAGGCTACTTCAAAATTGTTAAGCATCAGATAGCAAGAAACATGGACACATGGAAGTTCTATTAGCTGGAACAGTGTGTCCAATGAAACCACAGTGTAAAAGGTTTTCCTACTACGAATCTACTGTGTACTGTGCTGTCTATACATCCTGTCTCAATATAGACTTGAAAATTTAAAGGCTGTTCTTTGAATATAACCATAAATATTTTTTTAGCTTAAAAATCTTGAAGGTTATAGTACACATGCTTTCTTACAACTTAAGCTAAAAATACCTGCTTATCCAACATTTTTTCTGCACTCACTCTTTACAGTATGAGTACTTCAATGCTGTGCTGATTAATGAAGTGGACGAGGAAGGCAATAACGTGGAGCTGGGTGGAGAGTTCATCTTGGAGCCCAATGACCATTTCAACAACCTCTCAGTCAACCTGAGCCTCAGTGTTGTGCAGGTCCCCACAAACATGTACAACAAAGGTGAGAATTTTTGCAGCCTGCCAAAAGAAAGAATTATGTGAGCGTTATTTACCTACAGAAGAGGAAGCTGATGAAGAGGGAGAGCAGAGGAAAGTAAGTGGTGAAAGTGAGAAATGGTAGCTGGAGCTGCATCAGTGTCACAGGCTGAGGAAAGTGGAGCTGGAGGATCGATAACAGTTCTGCCATAAAAGCAGACCTCTCTGTGAAGATGTTGTTCATATGGTAGCTTCTCAGTCAGTTCTTGTTGTCACTTCCCTCTGTGCATCTCCCCGGTGGCTTTTGTTTGGCTGTAATGAACTCCCCATAACTCTCTGCTCACAACACAAAGGGAGGCAAGTCCAGCAGGAGGAGGGAGGGATGTGATTTAGTCACAGCCATTGTATCTCCTTCAGTGGGAGTCAATAAGGGACAAAGGTCAACCATGCAATCAGTAATGGTGACCAAGACGGTAACTATTATCACCATTTAATTCACTTGTCACTTGATTGCCTCTCTTTCTCTGTCTGTGTGTCCTCCTCAGATCCTGATATAGTGAACGGGGTTTACTGGTCCGAGGCCCTGAACAAAGTGTTTGTAGATAATTTCAGAAGAGATCCAACACTTATCTGGCAGTACTTTGGTAGTGCCAAAGGTTTCTTCAGGCAGTACCCTGGTGAGTGTTTTTACAGTTTATTTCTGTATGACTGCCTTCCTTGTTGAATCAAGTAGTTTAACCAGCAGCTCAGTCTCATGGTTAAATAGAAAGAAGATAAAAATCATATTGTTCATGCTGATGGGCTCAAATGTTTCATTTTTCGAAATAAAAACTTTCTAATTATAACATTACAGTTGGGAGTTGTTTCATGTCTGCATGAAGTTTGCACATTTTATTTTGGAGACAAGAGTTTTTGTTTATTAAAAGATTTAACATACAGAAATTGTTCATTTCAAAGCAAATTTCCTGAACCTAAACAAGTCATTTTAGAACAGCTAAAGCTAACCAGCAATAGAAGAACAATAGAAAGTGACTGAAAATAGTGAAGGAAAGCAGAAGTAAACACATACAGTTCCTGTGAACATGGGGAGAGAAAATTTTGCTACAGATAAAAAGCGATTTTTGAGGGTTAAGGCTTGGTTTTAGGGTCAGGAACAGAAGCATGGTTAAGTTTAAGGTTACGGTTTGGCATTCAGTTGTGATGGTTAAGGTTACTGTAAAGGACCACTAGGGAGTACACTATGATAATGGAAAAGGTTTACATGTAATAGAAACCAGACGTCTGTGTGTGTTGGACTGGGAAAAAGGAAAAGAAAGGGTCGTCCCATGGGAGCTGTCAGTACATGAAAAAAAAGAGAAAAAACAGATCAGAGCAAATGATTTAGAATTACTAAAGGGGTAATTTGGCTAATGTTGTAATTTTACACTCCATCAGAGAGGATGCACATATACAGCCTGCAATTAATCAGAATTTGCCTGTGTTGGTCTGCAGCCACACGGAGGATCAACCATCAGTTTCTAAATTCAGCCACTGTTCTCATGAAACTAGCAAATGGCTCATTGGGATGCTGAAGAGAAGTCACAGAAATTAGATAAACTACAACTTATGATATTGTTATAAAGAGGTTTTTGTTTAATGTAGTGTATAAAGAGAAATCCATAAAGAAGAGATATTTCTCATCGGCGTTTGATGATGTCCTTTTACCAAAGTATTCATCATTTTGAACACACAAACTTCAAGACTGCCTTGATTTTATTGGATTTTTTCTGTTGAGAGAAAAGAGTATTTAAGCAAGACATAGGTTGTTGGTAAAAAATAAAATTTTAAAAAATAAATCAACATTATTCAATTTGAATACACATCTTAAAGATAAAAAAACAGTGCCATTTTTATGTTTCTGAACATTTTCAAATGGTGCTATTCTGTGTGCCACTCACCTTAAAACTGATTAGTTCTCATCAAAAATGTGCATATCTTACCATTTAAAAACCATTCATTGATAGAACTATTTGAGCACTTCTATACAGTAAGTTTTTAACAACTAGTAGATGAGTTGGATTTCAGACATGAGTTAATCCACATTTGGTGTTGTGAGTTTACTGCAGCAGGATGGTAAATATGGGACTGAGTCCAGATAAAGAACTGTGAGAGTGTTCATCATAAAGAACGAAAGTGTTGCCCAGTGCAACAATATGGCTCAGTGATGTGTTTTTAACTGCCTTAGACAGCAGTGGAGCTCTGCAGCACAGAGGAATTCACCCTTTAGATACACAGGCAATACTTATTAATATGAGCAGTATTTTGTTGATTCTGTTCTTTTTGGGGTTTTGTTTGTTTAAAGATGTGGTATATTGCAAGACTTATCATCTAGAAAGCTTTATTTGGCAAAACTTTAAAGGTCCACTATATAACTTAGGCTATTTTCTAAGTGACACACCCCCTATCCATCTTGGATCCTACCGGTAGCGTGAGCTCTCTCCAGACATTAAAAAACAGTCTTTTGTCAACTCTTGTCTTATCTCTTGCTTTTCTTTGGCTCTCAGTTTCCTCTCTTCCTCCAATAATGTCTTCAAACGTTTCTTTGCTGAATCCGCCGACGTGCGTTCAACACAACCGGTTTGTTTACATTTGCGTGCTAGTGTGTAACGCATTCGCAAAGCAACACTTGGCAGGCGGCGTCTCGGATGTGAAAGTTCTATAGTGCAGTTTTTCAGCCACAGGGCGGTCCTGGGACTCGACAGCCTAGAAATGCACATAATAGATGCCACTGTCATCAAATGAGTCCGGGAAGCGGAGTTTTAACGGTCGAAAAGTTATGTAGCTGGCTTTTAAGTATACATAGCAGTTTTAATTGTAAGGTTCTAAATGAGCTGTATTGGTGTTGCACCCACACTCTTTAAGCATATACAATTAAGATTATGATTCTTTTAAGTCATTGCATATTTACTACACAACAAAAGTTCAACATGATATCAAGTTTATAGCAAATACGATTTTTTTATGGTTATTTAATTATGCAGCAAAATGTTTGTTACGACCCAACTCTGCTAGGGTAAAATAGGCGCAACAAAGAACTGCGGACGAGTTTTATGGTGAAAATTACCAGGATTTATTGTATTAAGTGGTGATGAAACAAATGGTGGAAAAATGGTGTTGGGGTTCACAAAACTGCTATATATATATATATACATACATACATACATACATACATACATACATACACATACATACATAGTAAAAGAGGTAACCAAAAACAAGTGAAACAAATCACTGGCCTACTAAGCTAAGATACAAACAGAAGGAGAAGCAGCTCCCATAACTAAACTCTGAAAACAAAGTTGTAAGTTATAAAATAAACAAACCTATCTAGCCCAACACATTCTAACTTTACCTAAAACCTAGAAACACAACAGAAAGAGAAGCCAAAAGGGCTTTAATTATTACTCAAACAAAAAAGAAAAATCAAGACCATTTACAGTCAACCAAGTCCAAGAAAACACAAAGCCCAACAGCGTTAACACAGTGGGTAAACTCCTATTCTAATTCTTTCACAATACCACCAACTATGACACACGGTCACCAATCTCCAGGCCAATAACAAACTATTTATGCCAACAGTTGCCCACAAGTCCACAGCTGCAGCAGGTTTAAATGTCCAAGGGTGTGGCTGCAACAGTGATGATAGGTCAGGCAATTATCCAATCAGCTGACAGGAGGCAAAGGTGTGATGGAGAGAGCCAATCCTCAGAAGACAGGAAATGAGTGTGGTGAACAGAGCCAATCCCGGGTGTGATGGTATGCAGGTGTTTACATGCAAGATAAGAAAAATTGTCAGATAAAATGACAGGCAGCCGTAACAATGTTACTGGGTGTGCTACTGATGGGCTTCAGTGAAAGATGAAGGAGGTTAGGGTTAGGTAGATCCTGTAGACCTACTTTACAGTTACAAACCAAATATCTTGTGTCATTGTTTTTAAACTATTTACCTCAATTTAATTCAGCTTCATAGTGCCAATTCAAAGTCATCTAAAGACACCTTTTCAAGACTCAGTTCAAGTCAATCATAATTCAATCCAATTTATTGTAATCCAATTATAATCCAGTGAAAACAAGATTGTTCAAGGGAAAATGTAAAAACAAATTATATAACCCATGAGTCCAATATGATTAAATGACAGCAACAATGTCATTTATTTATAGTATATACATGGACAATAAAGAATTAAGAGAAACAATGCAGAGAAGTGCTCAGTGCATCATGGAATGTCCCCCAGCAGCAAAACTAAAGTCAGCTAGTTAGAGCCAGCCCTAACTAAGCTTTATCAAAAAGGAAGGTTTTAATCCTAACGGTTGAGAGGGTTTCTTAACCCAAACTGGGCTCATCTGTTATGTCATGTCTCTTTTTTTCTGTAAGCTTACTTCTTCATTTGTTTCCCAGGAGTAAAGTGGCATCCAGATGAGCATGGCGTCATTGGCTTTGACTGCAGAAATCGAAAGTGGTAAGCTTCCACTAGCATGAAAAAAAAATATTTTACTGTTTTAATGGCTGAGGAGGTGTTAAGTTTAACTCTGTATCACAGGTACATCCAGGCAGCTACCTCTCCGAAGGATGTGGTCATTTTAGTTGATGTGAGTGGAAGTATGAAGGGGCTGAGGCTGACCATTGCCAGACAGACTGTTTCCTCCATTTTAGACACGCTGGGAGACGATGACTTCTTCAACATCATTGCAGTATGTGAACATGTCCCTATGTTGATGAGTGTCGTTTTTTTTATTTAAGTGTAGTCTTCAGACGTCTGTTATCTTAAGATAAATAGTTTTGAAGTTCAGTCATCCTTGAAATGCTACTAGTTTTTATTTGTTTGTCTTTTATTTAACTGAGATTTACGTTTACAGTACAATCAGGAGATTCACTATGTGGAGCCTTGTTTAAATGGCACGCTGGTGCGGGCTGATAGAAACAATAAAGATGTGAGTCCCTGATCAATCTCATGAATATGAATCACATCATGCTGAATATATGAGATTAATGTCTAAAACTCCTAATAATTTTTGGTGGTTATCTGTCAGCATTTCCGTGAACATCTGGACAAACTGTTTGCCAAAGGGATCGGGCTGCTGGGTGAAGCTCTGACCGAAGCATTCACAATCCTGAATGATGTAAGTTCTGCTACAGTAAACTGTGACTGTCAGCTTAATGAGGATGCTGTTCAAACATTCATCTTTTCAGTCTAAATTCCGCTCAGATAATGTATCACAAAGCAGATCGCCTTAATTTTTGTTTACTGATTATATAGTAATCATTAGTATTCATAAATTCTTATGAAATGATTCATTTATTTATCAATTAACTTGACATAAAAGTAACAAATGAGTGCATGTGCCCAACTATTACAAATACATTTTGTTCCCATTTAATTCAAAAGCTTCACTCGTCTAGAACAGAAGGAAAACTTTCATTTTAGAAGATACATTTGTTTTCACTGACAGAAGTGCTCATGTACAACACTCTGCATGTTTTTCTACTAATCATAAAAAGTAGCACACTCGAGTCAAATACATTTGAGCATTTGGGAGGTGTGTCGCCTGTCGAAACGCTCCACTGCTATCCCCGTTCCACCCTCCAAACACAGACACATCTCTGAAGCGTGATTAATGACTCTAATTAATGTCAATGATTAATATTGTGGCTGATTGGAACACAAAGAAGATAAGGCTAGGAGCCAAGCTGCACTTCTTTTATCTCCCTGTTTTCAGGCAAGCTTTGGCTGTGCCACTGAAGCTGAGGGAGCACAGCTTTTACCTCTGCATTTGTCAGATTAATTAAAGCTCTGCAATGAATATGGAAATCAGGTAGCCAGTCGCCTATTGCTGATATCCAGTGTAACATTGATGCCCAGTAAATCGAGTGCTAAGAATGTAGCCTATCAAAAATCTTACTGAAGAAAAACATTATGAACACTGCAGCATTTATATCAAGTATTGGTTAGTTAAGAGATATAGCGTTGCATAGAGTAGCTTGCAAAATGCATAGACTGCTCACTCTAATAGACCCCTGATTTGAAGTAAAACACAAATTAGGATGCCTGTTAAAAAATGTATTTTCATTACAAAATGAAAAAAGAAAGGAAATCATCTTTCAATTCTAAGGTTTTGCATTTCAGGACAAAAAAACAATAAAACAAATAATAATCAAATCTTACCTAACTGGTCTTAATGAACCTTGGATAAACAACACATGACATTATTTGTTGTGTTATTTAGTTGAAATGTAGAAGCAGTGTGTGAAAAGTAAGTTCTCCATAAATGCTTCCACAGAAATGAAGAGGGTATTTTATGAATTGATCTTCAGTAAGTGTGAGCGCCATTATAAAAGCAGTTTTCCTGGTCTGGATTATTTAGGCCAAGAACAAAAGACGTCAGCAATTCTCTTAGTAAAGCAACTGATGTTGAGCATTAATCTGGAAAGAGTTATAAGGTCATTTTCAAACATTTTAGAGTCAGTTGTTCACAAGTGGAAAACTACGAAGGCCAATCTTCCCAGGAGTGGACATCCCAGCTTTTTCCACATAAAAAGGTACATCTCAGACTGTGAAGACCTCAGCTACCACATTAAATGCAAAGGTTCATGACTATGGGTTGAAATGTTGGCTATAACGTATACCATAGCATATCAATACAAATCCTTCATATAAACTGTCAAGGACAGTGATGGAGGGTTGATAATTTGAGCTTCTTTTGCAGCCTCAGGACCTGGGCACCTTGCAGTCATTGAGTCGACCATGAACTCCTTTGTATACCAAAGTATTCTGGAGTCAAATGAGAGGCCCCCTGCCTGACAGCTAAACTTTGACTGATGTTTGGTCATGAAACGGGAATATGATCCCAGGCTCAGTAGCAAATGTTCAACAGAATGGCTGAAAAAGAAAAGAATTGAGGTGTTGCAGTGGCCCCCATCAAAATCCAGACATAAGTCTGATTGAAATGTTGTGGCTGGATCTTAAAGAGAGCTCTAAACAAATGCCTGCAAACCACAATAAAATAAAGGAATATGAAGAAGAGTGGGCCAAAATGTGAGTCACTGATAATATCATGCTCCAAGATTTGGTTCTACAAACTATTAAATAAATGGATGTACTTATTATTTCACAGTTTTTGTTCATTAAATCACATCACTGTGAAATATGTCAGGTGTTGTTGTTTATCAGTACAACCCTCTAGCTGCTCTGGTTTTGGATTGATTAGATTTTATCAGCATCAATTCCCTATTGATTCTGGTTATTGATCATAACTTATGTAATCAACAATTACTCTGACAAAATCTTACTTACTTATAATTTCTACATACCATAATATACATTCAAACAAGGGCCTCACAAATCAATGGAGACAGTGCATTAACAAGAGCCCGCATGAGCTGTCAGCCTTTCACTGTCAGTGCGTAACTTCTTGAGCGTGACGAGAACTATCCTCTAGACTGGGCCGAGGTGTTCTCAGGCTTCTTCACTCCAAAGACATTTTGTCATGTGAAATCATGGAGTAAATAGTCCAATTACAGAGCTGCTTCAGCGCTTGATGACGCGTGTGATGGTTCACTGTCACGGTTTAGTTTTGACAGATCAAAAGTCCTAATATAAACAGAAACATAACATAACTTACAGTCTTATTATGTTCAATGATGGTGAATGATCACATTATTAGTGATTTTCTTCCTTCTATTCCTCCTACAAGTAAAATGAAATGGAAAATAATACTTTGTACAATTAAACATTTTAACAGAACTTTACACAACCTGAAGTGAAAGCCATACAAGCTTCATAGATTGCTGCATGATTTCTGCATCTAATCAATTTTGAGCAAGTTAATGATTGTTTCAAACTTTTTTTTCTTTACTAAAGTAAAACCATACTGACTAATATGTTGCATGACATTATGCTAAATTATAGTTGTAACAGGTATGTCATCCTAATAAGGTTGTCAAAAACTATCTATTAATCAGCTTTAGCTAAGAAATGTTTTCCATGCATGTTCTGTTTAAATAAACAATTCAATAACTCATCACAGCTTATTTTAAGTCAGTATCATGGCGACTATAACACTAGAAATTAATAACAGACAGTGCATGAAGAAGGAAAGCCGTCATCTGGCAACAAACACTCCAGTTATATAATATATTTTTGTTTGGGTTTTTGCTTTGTAAGCAAAATTTGCACAGGCGTGTTTTATCACAGTTAACATTACTATAAAAAGTATATTATGTCTAAAATTATTGTCAGTGACAGGGACTATTTATCAAAATAAACTATGTACTTTTAATATGAACAAACCAGGCTTTATCATCCACAGTTACAGGTTAATTTTACCAGGATATTCTGAATGTGATTGGTGGAAGATTATGCATTAAGCAGAAAAAGGTGAGGAAGGATTAAAAGCATTTTTTTGACCAAATTAGAAATAGTGATGGAAATTTATATTTGTTGGTTTCATTCAGATGTTGTAAAAAAAAGTTATTCTAAAAAATCATTGCAGCCTGCTTAAACAAAAATAATCAGGAAAATATGTGGCAGGTTAATATGTTATATAGTATCACCATTTATAGTATGTTATATCATCACGTTCTACACAAAGCTTGCACGGTTACTAAAAGTACTGTAGCAACTGTTCGACAGTTCTCAGTAATGAACACAAGTTCTGACATTTTACAGTAAATAAATGTGGCGATAAGGCAGTGCATTTTATAAGTTGTGTCTCTTGTGCGCGAGTGGAGCTTGTGAATGCTGCTGATACGTGGCCTGTGTGATTTAAGAGTAGATGAGCTCAGCAAGATTTATCCTGTGATTGTGTCACAACACACTCTTTTGTCTCCACATTCACACTGTTGCAGGTCAATAAACCACTTAATTACCGCACTGCATCTTCTGGCATCAGAATAAAGCATGCCACATTATTCAGGATTACTTACTTAAACACAGTGTGCTGCTTATTGGCTGAGGCCTTGCAAACAACATGAGAGAGTGTTCAGTGTCTGAAAAACAACTCAGGTATGATGTGTGTGTGTTCTTGTTTTTTTTCCTAACATATTTTTCCTCTTTCTGTAGTTTAATCAGACTGGACGGGGGAGTGTGTGCAGCCAGGCCATCATGCTTGTGACTGACGGGGCAACAGCAATGTATGATGACGTTTTTGAGAAGTATAATTGGCCAGAAAGAAAAGTGAGTCCTGACCTCTCCCTTGTGGTTCACACTTTTTCAAATTTTCAATGTTATACCTCTTTTTTCTGAACTTTCTGCTTGCACTGCAGTTTTCTTGCATCAGGGATAGACATAGATTTAGATTCTTTATGCCAGCTCGAGCTCCTGTCTGATGTTGTGAGGAATTGGCTTCTTATTTCATTACAACTCTATAATGTAAAATCCGTGTCAGTGTGATTTTTTTCAATATGTTGATGCATTACAGCTCAATACTTTTCCCACAAGGAATACAACATGGGAAATTAACTGCTTTCAAGGGCAGTGGATGTAGAAGAGTTCAACCCAGAGAAAGCTTTACTCCATCTACACCACAGCTATGCTCTCCCCACATTTTTTCCTGGACTCAACACCACCTTTAAAATCCTTTGTCATGCAATGTTTGTAACATGTAAATGCAATTGAAATTAAATCAACTGCTGTGCTGTTCACAGAGCAATAAAAGCAACAGCTCAGGGGCTTTTGTTCAGTCCTATCAAGCATATGTGTGTTGGCAGTGTTTGGCCGAGCACAAGGCGGTGTTTGGCACCCCACCCCCCCGCCCCATCCATTCACCCTGAGGGCTGCTATATGGCAGCCATTCAGTGTTTTCTATATGCTTTATGCTTAGCAAAGCATCTGGAGCCAATGAGCCATGCAGGTCTGGCAAAGTTTCACACAGCATTCTCTAAAAGGACAGTTGCACATGCCCTCATCCCTAGACCCTGACATGAGAAAATTAACTTAATTGAACTAAAGTAGAAAATAAAAAGTACAACACATACAATCTGTAAAGGATTGGCTAAACAAAAGAGAGCTGAAAAGGCAGCTGAACACCAAGCACACCCTTACAAGGTTGTAGCCGCTTGTGCCTCAGAGCCGATAGGATCAGCAAAGAAAGATGAAGCACTAAAGAAGGGCACCACTTTGCATGTTTTTGTTCTTATCCATCCATCTTTAAAAATGTTGGCATCTGTTTATCTTTTGCACAGGTGCGGATATTCCCATACCTGATTGGACGAGAGTCTGCATTTGCTGATAACCTCAAATGGATGGCTTGTGCCAACAAAGGTTGGAGACTTTTTGATAAACATTTTCCAAGACAGACTCGTATCTGAGCAGTGAAAAGGGTCTGATGTGGCGTTTCTGTGCAATAATATGATAAATTGTAGGTGTGTGAATATTTGCGTGTTTGGGTGTATTATGTGTGTTTTTGGGTACATGCATGTTCCGGCTTAGACGTCTTCTGCCAAAAGGCAATGAAGTGTTACTTGAGGGGGGGTCAGAGGTCAATCCGCTCTAATCCTTCTTCCTGTCAGTGTCTACCTCTTGGCTGCTCACTGCTGATGGTTCCCACGTGTCAGTGCTCCGGATGAGTGCCCTCTGAAAGGGAAAGTCACAGCCAGGAAAACAGATCGCATAGGGATTGTAGAATGACAAACCCCAAACCTCTTTCCCCTCGTAGACCCCCGCCGTGAAATAACCTTACATGTCTAATGTGAAACATTGTCAGCATCAGCAGGAACCGACAGCAAGTCAAATGATTCCTGTGCTGCTCTGAGCCGATGCACTAAAAATCTGCTGCAGCAATGTTCAGTGCAGTCCAGTAACGATTGGGGCATCAGCAGCGGTGAACAGTGATGAAATACACAATGACCAAATAGATTTTAGCTTCTCTACTTTGATTGAGAACTGCATTTCCATTTGGTGATCTACAATTACTTCCACTTGGCTGAAATTCTTTTAATGGTAATCAAATAAAATAGAAAATGTATACAATACAGCTATTCTGCACAATAAGCATTATTTTATTTTATTTCATTTTATTTACACATTTCTCCATCTGGTCAAACTTTTCCTAAAGATCTTTTCTAAGGTCCTAATAAAAAAATCTGGTTGTTTATAGACACACAATTTAAGCTTTTTTGATGAAGAGTTTTTATAGTGTAGGAATGTTCACATTGTTATATTATAGTATATTTTGGTTTTGATGTGTTTTAAGAAATGGTCCAAAGACACCTTCAGCTGCTCTTTTGGAAGAAAATGTTGCTGTTTTTTTAAATCAGAGTTACTTTTGTTTATTATTTCAGTTTGATTTGTGTGTTTTATTGCAGGATATTTTAGTCAGATCTCCACTTTAGCTGATGTTCAGGAGAACGTGATGAGGTATCTTCACGTAATGAGCCGCCCGAAGGTTATCGATCATGAGCATGACACAGTGTGGACTGAAGCTTACGTTGACAGTGCTGTAAGTATGTTACTGTGTTTGTCGGGTACCACATACATGTTATTATTCCATAATCTTCATACAAAGTGGGTTACCAGGGTGACTGAATGTTTGAATAAACTACCAGGGCTCTTATAGTGAGACAGTACGATTTATTCTAGTTGCAGATACTTTGTAGATTGTCAGTTGTATTGCTGCTGTCCTGCATTATAGTTTTGCACTATTATAAAGTGCCTCTACTGTACAGTGAGAATTTCCATGTTTGGATCTGCGCCCTCATCATTATTCTTCATGCTGCTGGAATGATTCCTCATTATGAGCTTCATTAAACTGCATGGATTCCCCACCGTCATCACCCCCACCACCACCACCACCTCCTCTAATGTACATCTGTGTCCACAAAGTCAATGCAAAAGGTGCATGCTTTAATTCACTGACATTTCAATCTTTATGTTTTGTTCTTTCTTGCCAGCTTTCTCTGGCTCATAAGGTAAATATCACATTGTCTTTGTTATCTCACAGAGGGGCCCACTGGACACTGTTGGGATATTGCTGAAGTAGTGTAGAACCAGAAAGAGGATCCTAGGCTTAGAAAAAGGTTTCTTCTCAGATTCAGCAAATTTGAGTCATCCTGTATAAAGTAAAAGTGACTTGAGAGGTTAAATAGTTAAATGTGGCCATCATGCTTCAATATTCCCCTGGAAGTTTAAAGTGAGGGTAGGCCCTACCCGCTGAGGGCCAGAAACAGCACAGAGGCATTTATTGTATTTCATTCCAGTTTGGAAACCATCTACACACTAAAACATACACACACACACACACACACACACACACACACACACACACACACACACACACACAAAGGGGTTGGAGATTGTCCTCTGGAGTGGGTGCTCGTGTATCGCAGCCTCAGACACACCATTCATCATTCTGTGGATCATTGCACTTTATCTCCTAAAGCCCATAATAAAACTGACATTGGAGTGGAGACCAAGAAAGCGGCAGAGGGAAAGGAGAGAAGGATGGGGGTGGAGGTTGTTAAGCATCCATGGGTTTACCTGCGTGCATGTTAGTTTGTGCATGCGTTTGTGAAGACTAAAGCAGCCCAGATTTCTCTTCCATTGTGTGTAATGATGAATTTAAGGACCATACATTCTTCATTTTGTCAGGTTAGCTTCTACACACAGCCGTTCACAGCTCGTTTCCTTCACATACACACACATATACTCAAATGAACATCGAACACAGGCACACAGGCACGCACAGATGTATTGACTCACAAGGTGAAGGAACAGCAGACCTACTTTAACAGTGCTCATGTGCTTAATTATGTCAGCCTTCATCCTCCTGAGAACATCACGCGGTTCAGGTGTGACACTGGGAAGGTTTTGACCGAGGTCGTGTTTATGAGTTTTTCTGCTTTTTAAAAACTGCATTCAAACATTTAATGCAAAAAAAAAAGAAGTCTACTTGTACATCCACATTTCCATGAGTGGAAAGACCTTTGTTTTAGTTATAGACAAGTCCTCAAGCCAATAGTTTAGTCAAAACTAGCAGGTTCAGTGTATATTGTGGACGCAGTCTAGCAAAATAAGATACAAACTGCAGCCTGCATTTTGCACTACCTATCTGAACATGCATACAATTCTATGGGCCTGGTAGAATGGTTTATTTTGCTTAGGAATATTCCTAACTTAGTGAAATGACCTGGAACAACTAAGGGTCTGATCAATCAAAGGTTTGTGTGTGTTAAAACGTGTGCAAAGTGGACAGAGCACGCAAAAATATGTTGCAGCTGATTTACTAAACGGACGTGCTAAGGATTGCACCTCTTACACACCCAAAATAACATACGCAATCTGTTTTGCACGTTTGCCTTGAATGAATTGGATACGCACAGTGCGCTCCTAACCTGGAGGCGGTAGGAGAGCTCCAGCACGCAGCTTTCCTTCCTCTACCTCCTGCGCTTTTCCCATCTCCAAGTCGCTCGAGACTTGCTGGTATCGGGGTCCCCACCACCACCAGTACCCCAGCCCTCTCACCAGACATTAATGACCATCTTTACTCCAGATACAGTGCTGCCATTGCCCAAATATCCCACCTCACTGCAGCATCACAGAAGACGCACCTTGTAATAGATGTCAGACCATGTTGGCACACCACAGGCAGCAACTCCTTGTCCATGTCCTCATAAACTAGCGGCTTTTGAGGCTCTGCGGGGATACCTGTATTATTAAAATTTTTCCATTTTTGTCTCTTCCCCTAATATCTCCATCTCCACTGGGTCAGTTTCATTTTGCGCTTTCTTCTCTCCAAACTCGCCACGATGCCACGCTGCAAACCACAAAGCCCGCAAAACCCTTATTTGGATATGGTGTTTCCAACACGTTTGCACCTGCCAACATTTGCGCAAGCAATCTTAGTAAATCAGCTGCTAACCGTGGTCCAGCCCCACGTGCAAAATTCTAGGTTGCACGGGTAAATTACTACACGCGTATGGGGACATTGATAGATCCGACCCTATGTGTTTACTTTTGTGCCTTGTCTTTCTTAATTAAGAACCATGATGATAGAGTGGTATTTTATATAATATCGCAGAACTTTCCGAGTTGGTCAGAAAGTTACGTGATGCGCCTCTAAGATACTGAGATCATTAATACTTTCATGGATTCTACTATTTGGAAAACATGGATAACGTATGCATCTCTGAAAATAAATTGTCATATATTTTATACAATGAAATTGTAGAATTTTTTCTATGTGGAAATTTTAAATACATTTTATGTAATCAAATAGTTTTCGCAGTGGCATTTATTGAATTGAACCTTTTCATAAAATGTAATCCAACTTTATTATGAAATATATTTTAACTGCAATAGAGCAATTGATAGTCAATAGTATGAGGAATTTGTTTGCCAGAAAATTATGAGAAATACTTTACATAACATTGATAATTTTTCATCAGATGTACCTAAATAGAAATAAATAAACATTTAAACTCTGAACATGTGAAAATATAGTCTGATTCCAGTCACTGTTTTTTTGCTCAAAGATTAAAATTAATGAAATAAACTCAAACTCAATTCACTTTGACTTCCAGTTTTTCCAGAGCTGATATGATGCTTTCTGTGTAGTTTTTCTTTTGAGTGATGCTTAAAAATATAATCTCAAAAAACAGTGACACCTCATTCAGTGAGACCAATATGTTATCAGCCTGCTTCAATGAGAAACTGTTGTTTTTATTATTTCAGCTCAATGACAAATCAGGCCCATCTCTGACGACTACAGTGGCTATGCCTGTTTTTAGCACAAAGAATGAAACGGTAAGTGAATTACTACTTCACCTATTTAATGTACTCAAGTACTTTTTTTTATTTCACTTGAGTTTAAGCCCATCAACTGTATTTAATTGTCAAGTGGAAAAGGGTAGTTACTTTTCAAATTGAAGACAAATTACGATGTTAAAGATTTAATCAGTCGCTATCAACCTCATTGGCTTAAAATGAAATAGTGAGCTGTCTTTTTTACACAGATTTTCGCTCCAACGCATCAAAGTCAACAGCCTACCCAGGGGATGCTCTTAAATCACTTGTAGGCATTGTGGTATCAGATCAAGGGGAAGACAAAAACATCAATATCTGGAGTGGCATGTTTCACTATGCTGGTGTTCTGGTATTATACCTTACAAAACACAAAAAGAAAGATAAAATAAACAACAAGTTCAATTGATGATTTGTATGGCAATGGTATGAAAAAGAACATCTCTTTGAATATACTGTACAGCAGTGTGACAATGTTCTTGTCAAAGAGGGCAGTCTCTGTTCTGTGTTGTGGCGGCCCATCTAAGTTTTTGCCATATAGTCCAAATGTATCTCTGCTGAATAAACAATTCTTCTGCAAAAGTTCTGCAATAAGGAGAGAAATAATACCTGAGATAGCAGAGTTTTACAGAGATAAAGTGATCTGCTAGCTGCTTGAAGGACTCCAAATATGGTTTCACTTTCTGAGATTCTGCTCCTCTCGGGAATCACCCAGCACTTTTTTTAAGGTCCAAAATTGTACTCTTCATTGCATTTTAATTAGACTACTTAAGCCTTTTACTTTTGTACCCATTTCTTTCTCTTCTTTTTCCATGTATCTACTTGGTAACTGAGCATTAATGAAATGAAAATTAAAAAATACTTTATCTCTGAGGGAAATTACAGTATTGTAGTAGTTTATATTTTTTGTTTTATGTTGTTGTTGTTTTTTTTTTAAATAAAAACAATAATTATTAATTAGAAGATAGTGACGTGTGATGACTGCTGGCAGGTATGATCTCTTGTACCTTACTGTCTTGCATTGGACTTGAAGAAGTCTCCCACTGAGCGCGCTTTGCTATTTCCTCACTGTGTTGTGTGGAGGATGTGAGAAATCTTCCATTATTTTCAGCAGCTTGTGCATCGTTCTTCTTTGGACAGTTAGCTTCAGCGGCTCCGGAGTTATCCCCAGTACAGAACCAGCCTTCTTGATCATTTTGTTCAGCTGCTTTAAGTCCCTGGCTCTGATGCTATTGCCCCAGCAGATGGCTGAAAAGCTAATTGCACTTTCCGCAACAGACTTCTCGAAGACATGCAACATCTTGGTATAGACATTGAGTGATCTCAGCTTCCTTAAGAAGTAGAGTCTGGTCTGTCCTTTCTTGTAGATGGTTTCTGTGTTGCATTTCCAGTCTAGTCTGTTGTCTCGCTGAATCAATGTTAATGCTGGTTCTTCTAACGGAAGTTATGTTTTCCTTTTGAATTTTTTCATGCAGAAAAACCAGGGTATTCTGTTGGGGGTCGTGGGAACAGACATTCCTCTGCAGGAGTTGATGAAGCTCATCCCAAAACATATGGTACAATCAGCTGTCTCTTACGAGATTAATGTATTTATGCTTTTTTTGTTGTTGTTGTTTTTCCTTACACATCTCTTTATTTGTCTCTAGTTAGGGATCCATGGATATGTATTTGCAGTCACAAACAACGGCTACATACTGATACATCCAGACCTCAGGCCTTTGGTAACTCAGTTTCTTTGCCTTTAAACCTCAAGTGTCTTACAGCATTCCCTGACTTTACCCTGTTTTTTCTTTTTGTTTTGTCCATGCTATTGTGTAGATAACCAAAAATACAAAGGCACACGAGACAAATGTGTTAACTGGCTTAGGAAGCTACATGGGCTCGTATAGTCTGTAATCCCCACCTTTTCCTTTGATGTATGCATGCAGGGATAAGGGCCACTCATAGGGCTGGCTGGCCTGAGATTTCCCAGAGGTAACTTAACACTCGCTGGCAGAGACCACAGCCCCTCGCCCTGGGACCGCTGGTTTCTCAGGAGCTTTGGCTGTGCTAGTGGATCTGTGTGTGCCAGTGTTAGTGCTACTCCTCTCTGTGCAACTGTGTGTGTTGGTCTGTGTTGGTTCTTCGTGAATGTTTCTTTGTGGCTGTGGATGTAGTCATTAACTTTGTCGTTTCATGTGCAACATGCAGCAGCAGAATTGTGACATGAAGACTTAAAGCCTTGATGTAGACTTGTTTGAGCGTGGATTTTCTATCAATCATATTCATTATTTTCAATTTACCTGACAGTGTTAATTTCACAGTTGATTTGTTAAATAATTACTCTCCAAAAGTACCGTAACAGTGCTTGAAAAAGGAGAATGCATAGTGAGTCTTCATTTTCTGACAAGAGACAAATTACAATTAAATATCTCTAAATCAATTTATTTTATTTATACTAGGCCTAAATATTCATATATCTATACATTTTGGACCAAATGCTGATTTGATGACTGTTTCAGGAAAGATTATAGCTGAGCTGAGGTTGAACTTTTAATTAAATTAAAGCAGAATTGCAGTAAAGTGATCATTAAACTTCACACATTGTGTCCCTGTGTGCAGTATCAGCAGGGTCAGAAGAGGAGGAAGCCCAACTACAGCAGCGTGGATCTCTCTGAGGTGGAGTGGGAAGACAAAGATGACATTGTATGTGCTAAAAAAATGTATTATAAGATTGGAGAAGTTGCATTTAAAGAAAAAAAGCATAATACATTAAATTTAATGTGTCTGAATCTGCAAAAAATTTTCTATAATTTTGCCCATTCATATCAGCTAGTTCTATGACATTAAATGAGAATGGTCATGTTTTTGCAAACAGTTTTCTTTATCGCAGTGTAAATGCAATGAAATCCAGACCGGCTGCTGGATCACTGACCCAACCTTTTAGATCTCTCTGCTCTGTGTGTGGCCTTTTCTGCACCATCTCTTAGCTACGCAACGCTATGGTGAACAGGAGGACAGGGACCTTCTCTATGGAAGTGAAGAAGACTGTGGACAGAGGGGTGAGGTTGTAGTTTAGGATGTTTAGTGTCTGTCTATCAGACGATTACTGTTTTCTCTGTTGTCTCAGGACTAAAGGACCGAATATCTTTTTTTTTCAGAGGCGTGTACTTAAGATGCACAATGACTATTTTTACACTGACATCAAAGGAACTCCATTCAGGTGGGAGAAGTCCTATATAAAGTCCTAAATAACTTTATGGCTGTTTGTAACTCAGCTCCAGCCAAAAGTTGACTGATTCATGTTGATGCTTTCCCATGACTCCAGTGTGGGAGTAGCTCTCTCAAGAGGTCATGGCAAGTACGTCTTCAGAGGAAATGTGTCCGTTGAAGCAGGTACTTCATTCCAACTCTGTTGTACAGTATGTCTTGTTACGACAAAAAAATCCTCAACAACCTGGATTAGGTGTTTAAATGCCACTATCTTCATGTCTATAGGAAATTACACATACACACATCTGAAACATGGAGAACACAACCATGGGTTCCCCCACCAAAATTGATTGTTACTAGAATAATTGTTCTCATAAAGACACATCCAAAGTGCGTCAGCCCACAGAGACTGGCATTGCTGAAGCGTTACTGACTTGTGTTTTTCAGGGCTCCGTGATTTGGAACAGCCAGATGTCGCCCTGGCAGATGAATGGTGAGGCCGGGGCTTTGGAAGTGGCCATTCATGCATAATGTAGGTTATCCCACTGTGCTCATAACACATCCTGTGTTCTAACACCGTGGCTCTTTCTGGACCACTTGCAGGACCTATTGCAACATCGAGGAAGACCATGAGCACCGTCACCTGACCCAGATTCAAGCCATTAAGCTTTTCATGACAGGCCGCAGACCACACCTCAAATGTAAGAGACATGGGTGTAGCACAGTATGCAAGAAGCCTGTGCAATCTGCAGAGATACTAAATGTCAACTATTTAAAGAGAAAATCTGATATGAAATTAGATAGATTATATGTATTTATTAATCAAATTCTTGATTAAAACTGCTGCTACATCCTGTAGGTGACAGAGAATTGATCCAGGAGGTGTTATTTGATGCTGTGGTCACTGCTCCACTAGAGGCCTACTGGACTGGACTGGCTCTCAACAAATCAGAGTAAGAACAGTTTGCAACCACTTCCTGTTACTCTTCCCTGTCTGCAGTCAATAAGTCAAAATGTGATACAGCTATGTCAAAAAAGAAAAAATGAAAAGGAATAAAACCTCTTTCAGTTCCAATTTTTTATCAAGACAATTTTTATTTAAAAAAATTTGAAATTGCATAAATACAAAAGATTACCAGCATGTAATATATCACACTGTCATTTATTTGATAGAAACTGAGCCAAAATGCAGAGGAAGCTTGTGTAAAACTAAGTACACCCATTGGTTCAGTGTCTGTCCGTGCGTCCGTCCTTCCTTCCTTCCTTTCTTCTATTTTTCTTTCTTTCTTTCTCATGATTGATTTCAGTTCTGTAAAACCTTACCTGGTGGACAGATGGCTTCACATTAGACTAGTATACTTTGATATACAGAAGTCATCCATTGGGACGTCCACTGCTCGGAAGATTGATTTTTGCTAGCATGGTGTTGTGCCATAATCATCTCTTGTATATTTCTCACCATGAGTCTTGTGGTTTGTTCAGGTGTAACTTTACAAGACCAAATTGTTTTCTCCTGACAATCCTTCCAAACAAGTTCTATTTGTTCAGAATTTTCATAGCTGTGCTGTCACTACATGCTCAATGCTAGCTGGAATCAATAGTGTCTGAGATGTAACTTTTGAGATCTTTTTGCAAGTTCCTTAAGCATTGCACGGTATGGTATTGGGGTGAACTTGCTGGACATCTATTCATGGGTTGACTGGGTAGACTGGCAACTTTCACAGTTTTTTACTTCTCACCATAAAATGGTGACCTCAATTTCTTTTGTTCCTGCTCTTCCCAGATTGATGGGCAACAGCAACTGCTTCTCAAGATCATTGCTGGGGTCTTTCCTCCTTGGCATTCTATTAATACACACCTGAATGGTCCAGACCAGAAAGCTGACTTAACAATTTGGCTTTGGCTGCAATATTTCATTTGTTGTTTTTCATTTAGGATTGAATTTTTTGTCATTTTAATTCACGTAAAGATGAGTGCAAAAGATAATTAAAGTGGTGTTGTTCAGAGAAGAGAAGTTCAAGAGAAGTTCTAAGAAAAGATGTACAGATTATGTTCTGCATCACACCAACAGGAACTCGGACAAAGGAGTAGAGATTGCTTTTTTGGGTACACGTACTGGTCTGTCGAGAACCAACCTGTTTGTACCAGCCGATCAGCTCTCCAACCAGTGAGTGCTGCTGTTCAACATTTCTCTAATCATTACCTACAGCACAAAGCACAGCTGTGATTGTGTTTGATGGATCTAATAATTCACTCTTCAGCTCAGTTTCAATTTTTGTTCCTCCGCAGAGACTTCCTGACAGCGGAGGACAAGGAGGGAGTGTTTAATGCTGATCACTTCCCTCTGTGGTACAAGCGAGCAGCAGAGCAGGTTCCTGGCACATTTGTCTACTCCATCCCTTTCATCACAGGTACACTGTGAATTGTAGAATATCAGCTTACTTGAGGTTATCTCTGGAAGATGCAAAATGTTTTTATCTTGCCACGCACAAGTACATCTCATATAGTTTTCTTTTTCCAGGGCAACATCATAAACTGTACATATTGGAAATCTCTCTGGTTGCATAGTAAATTCTGATTTTGATATGTTAACCAGTCTCTTTCTGTACTCCTTTTTTTGTTATGGACTGTTTATTTCTGGTGAAATGTGCTGCAAACCAAATCTTCAATCCTCACAGCTTTTCTGCATTTGATTTGACTCACGTTCTTTCTTTTATCTTTTATCTCCGTCTGTTAACATTGACTGCATCCACTCAGGCTGTGCCATCATAACCTGAAATGTTCAATCAAAGCACACATTCCAGAAATATGAGAATCATCTGGCGGTAGAAAAAGCTCTAACTGGCCACCGTTATTGTAAAGTAATGGAGTGGTACTGCGGTTTCCCCTGAGTCGGCAAATTGAAGCTGCTGAGTAAATGACACCATCTAGTGAGCAGAAAAGGTAACATGAACAAATTCCCTGCTCTTCCTCTGTAGCTTTAGAAAACAAGAGTGTGGTTTTGGCCAGCACGGCTATTCAGCTTCTCGATGACAGAAAGTCTCCAATTGTTTCTGGTAATTACCTTTAAAACATCTTTCTCATCATGTCAGCATCTGGCTCCTCTCATCATGCTAAAACCTGCTGTTGTTTGATCATTATCAGCTGTCGGGATCCAAATGAAACTGGAGTTTTTTCAGAGGAAGTTCTGGACTGCCTGTAGACAGGTAACACCACTGCAACATGAATGTGCAAAATCATTTGTTTCATAGTTATTTCTGTAACTGAGATATCCCTATTTTGTGCTCAGTGTACAGCCTTGGATGGAAAATGTAGCATTAGCTGTGACAGTGAGGTAAGAAAAGTCACATAAAGGGTCCTTGTTATATTTTTTTAAAGTTGTTTTTTCAAACATCTTTTTATCCACCATCCCAACAGGACATTAACTGCTACCTCATTGACAACAATGGCTTCATTCTTGTTACAGAAGAACAGTCCCAGGTATTGTCTGCAAATACACATTTCTAATAGAAATGAAAAACATGAAATCACCTAATCTCCCTCAAGACTCATTAAAGTCTCATTTAAACAGTTTACATGGTTGTATTTCCTTCTGCATGTCAAATATTTCCCTCTTAAAACAAATTATTGAGGATGGCCTCAATAATGACCGGTTTGAACCATTCCACATCAATTCTGTTTGAATTTGAAATTCAACAAAAAGTTTCATGCACAGAAAGTAAGTGTACAGCCCCAAGCACAGCACAGGTCATTAGTATTTTTAATGGCTCTCCAGGAAATGACAAACTCGAATATTCCATGAAGAATGCTTTCAAAATGACTTTCATTGCTGTTGGAGCAAACGCCTATGCATAGATGATGCATATACAAATTCAACAGCGAACATCAGATTTGATTTCATTAGGTATTTTAATGGCTTCAATTCTATTTAAATGCTTTCATTCCTCTTGCTGTGACAATGATTGAAAGAGAGCTTTGGAAAGTCTTCAGATCTAGTTATATTGGCAGTCACATGTTGCTAGTATCATAGCACGTATGTTATGATTATGACCACAGCAGACAGAAAGAGGGGTATAGGACTCATATGACCATTTCATATCAGTCAACTCAAATGTTTCCATTAACAAGCTACAAAGTCATCTTAAGCAGGAAGGAGGGGATGCAAGTTTGACACCAAGACAGAGCAGGGTTTTTTTTTCAGTTCTGGGTTATATTCAGTCAATTACAATATTTTTGCCACTTCGTGACTTTGTTTAGTTGTAAGATTTATTGGATAGAGTTTAACAAATCCATTTTTTGGGCTAGAAAATTATCTTTATCCACATTGGTGGCTGCTTCACTTGCATGTCAACAGCAACAATCAACAACACGATAATAACATCAATTGGATAGGGTTATAAATCAAAACTGCTCCGTTAAAAATCATCATGACTAAAATATATTCTTTGCCTTGTAATTTTAAAACTTCACATGCAAGTGCTTTCACAACTTCTAGTACAGTGGATCCTAACCTGGGGTCCAGGACCCCCCTCAAAGGGGTCCCCCAACTTGAAAGGCACAGGGGGTCACCAAGCCTTTGACCATTCAGAGCCATTGCAATAAAAAATTAAGACCCTGTCCACACAGAGATAAGTTGAAGTGTGCTCACTCAAGTTTATTTAATCAGGACATATATATATTATTTATTTATTTATTTATTTATTTATTTATTTATTTATTTATTTATTTATTTATTTATTTATTTATTTATTTA
>JBBBVU010000003.1:24272454-24295006 GCA_037177055.1 Atherinosoma microstoma
GGTGAGACCTGCTAACTCCAGTATCACTACAGGAGCTCTGGGGAAATTCAGGGTAAGATGCCGAATATACAGATGTGTCCAAACTAAAACACATTGATTCTAACTCTCCCCCACCCCCCTGCTTTCCTGTTGTTAAGCTTGCACCAAAGGTCAAAGAGTCCAAGCCAAAAAGTGAGAATACAGATCCCAATATGCAAACTGCTCCAAAAGCAGAAAAGGGGGGAGAGAAGAAGCCCAAAAAAGCAGGTGTGAAATAATAACTTTTTTTTTTTTTTTTGTAGTGTCTAACGTTGGCCATCCCTAATTTCCTTTTTCTTTTTATAAAGGTACTACAAAGAAGAAAACTCCTGAAAATGGGGAGACAAAGTCTTCAGAGGTGAGAGGGCACAAGTCTGGTGCAAGATGAGCTGTGCATCTTTTAAGGTTTTAAGTTAACATTACTTTTTTTTTTTCTAGTTGTAGTTTTTACCTGTAAATGTATTGACTTGTGTTGTATTTTTCCCTATACTCAGAACATTATTTCAAACTTATCTGAAAGGCGTGGATTTGTTGGCACACAATGTTGTGCCCTTTTTCTTTTTTTCTTTTTTTTAAGAAATGCATGACTTTAAGGGTCTTGAAACATCGTAATACTTTTCATAATTCTGTCTTTTTTTTTTTTTCTTTTTTTTTTTTTGTAAAGGATTTAAAGCCTCCCAAAAAGGCTAAGAAGGATGAAGTGGCTGCTCCTTCAAAGGTCCCTCCTGCAAAGAAACCAAAAACTAAAAAAGCTGAAGCAAAAGGGGCTGAAGGGGAAAGCGCCGATAAAACAAAAACTAAACCAGCCAAGACTATCAAAGGAGTCAAAACTGCAAAGGCGCCCAAAAGCAAAGCTGCTAAGGCAGGCAGTGATGCCCCTGCAGCTAAGGCAACTGGAAAACGAAGGAAAAAACCTGTGGAGTAAAGTGTTCTTAACCCCTCTCTTCCCACCCCTTTTTATTTTTTTTGAATTTGCAATAAAATCTTAACTTTTACATCCTTTTAGTCTTGGTATTTGGAGTTTATATACTGCTGAATTTACCAGCTCAGTCACAAAGTGACTTTTTATTTTTTAAAGCAACATTTTTCAACACCATTTCAGATTATAGGTAGTGTAAGAATTAGAATTCCAGTACAGGGACGAACATGGGCATAGAAATTAAAATGCAAAGTACAATTGTGAATGGACTGTAGCTGTCAATGGCCCAAATTCTTCTGGACGAAACATGTTTGCATCTGTGTGGATCCAGTGGCCTCAGATGCAGTGACGAATGCACTTGATGTAATTTAGGTGCCTATTAATCTGGGCTTCAGTTTTTTATGTACTCTGAGGTTCAAAAGCTTTAGGAAACCCAAGGCCAACTCAAGGGAACCAATTTAACTTCAAACACCAAGAGTACACACACTGACCCCGAAGGGCCTCCTGGAAGATCACCGGTGACCTTAACTGATTTTATTTTTTTATTTAGCACTAAAGGTGCAGTAGATCAAATTTTTTAGTTCAAGGCATTTCCAAGATCCTTGTGTTGATTAGATTATAGTTAACTGTTCTCTGGATCAAAGTGTATGAAAATGTTCCACTGCCCCTGAAAAGTCTCAGCTTTCATATTGAAAATGCTTGTGGGAGAATGCATTTCAGAAAGCATGGTTATCACCTTCAAACAAGCAACAATACAATATATGCCAGCTAGAAACCAGAATTTTTTAAGATTCATTCCTAGACAATATCTTGTCATTGCAACTTGCAGTCATCTGAACTTCTGACAACCTCAAAAAGTTACTTTTAATCCTGAAGATAACTTGTTGAAAATGTATACTGTGATTAGGTTTTGCTCCAATTTGGCAGAAAAATTATTTTACTGAGCATGTGCAGAGGGACCATCATCACTCTATGGCTGGAGGAATTATTGCCCCCTGCTTTTGTCAAGTCTTTTATTTAATATTCCGGCTTTTGCAATACTACGTAATAAGGTAATCATTTAAACTATACAGTTTTTTTCTATCATTAATTTGATTAGTAAAAATCTAAATGATTCAGTATGCATAGGGAAAGTCTTTCACTGAGCCAGGTTGATTTAGCTTGACAAAGGAGTAAGCAGCATACGTCTCCATGACAGTCTTTGAAAAGGTCCTGAACATTTCAAATAAAGCCACACAAATTGTTTAGTGCTTGTGTTGCATAACACCTCTCAGGATTGTGTGGGCTTTATGAGACACAGTTTTATTTTTCTGTTACCACTTAGAGCCTTTAACCGTGTTTGTGAAATTGAGGTCTTTCTCTTCACCTACTGAAAAGCTCCTCCACACTAAGTTCCATTAACCCCAACAGTCTGTACATTTTGGACAAATACAAGTTAGACTTTTAATTATACCTTTTAAAACAGCAAATTTATTCATCTTTAAAAAATAAAAATAAAAAAATCAACTGAAAAGTATTACTATTTCATTGTCACTAATAGAAACAGTACGGAAGCACTGAGTCTTTGAGCACTTTTAGCCGCTCTTCAAGTATGATAGTTCAGTTCATAGATTATTCCTCTGCAGTGAAAGAGCCACCAGGAGAGCAGCATCCAGATGGCAAGGTTGCAACTCCAAACATAGTCTTTGATAGTAATATATCCTGGTTGTGACAGAACCAGTGTTATTGACTCTACACATCCAAAAGAAACAAGAACCCACAACGATCTGATCCAGTGACTGATTCCAGAGTAATGTAGCTGATGTGCAGGCACACCGATCTTCAATGTGTAGTAAGCAGAATGAGGAGGAGTTGGTCACGTAAGCTGAAACTTGGGAGTAAAAGGAGAACAAAGAAGCAGACTAAAAAAAAAAAACAGAATTACAAGACTAAAAGAGAAAAAACTCACCAAAAAAAACAAAACAATGTGTGCAACTAAATCTGCACAAGTGTCAACTCAATACAATAAAAAAAAAAGAAAGTAACAATGCATCCATCGGCTGTAATAAAAATAGCTGTGACTTCAAACAATACCACTTGATTCAGCTCAAACATAAAATGTCTTCTGTGAAGAAACAATGCAAAGTTTTCCATGTGTAAACAAATTTACTCAGGAGAGAAATCAAGTGTGCAGTTCTCTCAGCTTCTCCTTCAACTATGCTCCATTCACTTTTACAGTATGTGCTTGTGCCACCATTGCACCCAAGTCAATGTCAAACGTCCACCCTTGCTTTTCCTTTTTCAATTTTATTCTTCTCGAAAACACATTTCAGATAGTGATAAAGTGACAAACCTCAGATACACCTCAGTGTTCTGAGAGGAAGTATAAGAAAAGAAAGGACTATTAAGACTCAACTTCCTACAGTACATGTCCTCTCTTTACACATTGGCCTCAAAGTCCAAGTCCCTTCATCATTTTAATACTCTTCTCCAAGTCGGTCATCTGGGATGCAGAAGAAAGCGATGAAAATACTCTGAAATAGCATCCCAGTGCCGCCAGAGGAAGGCGAGTAGGATTACGAGGAGCAGCGTGGAAAGTGTGCGGCTCCGTGTTCTCATCAAGGGGACAACGCAGTTAGCCACTGTGGACACAAACACCAAAAGGACGGCCATAACAGCTAGCAGCACATTGATTAGTTTTCCAAGAAGTGTCCGTGCTGTGGCATTCTCCAGTCCCTCGAGCTGCACCACTTGCTGTTGTTGCTGCTGCAGCTCCATCTTTGAAATGCGAGTCTGACAAGCCTCCAGCGCCTCCTGCAAGTTGAAGAGAAAACTGTCAGACAAAAAGCCCTGATGACAGAGTAGAAAATGTTTATTTAGGTGAAGCTTGCCTGTATGTCTCTTGCTCTTTCATAAGACTGATAGGCGATCTTCTCCTCCATGCTGGCTAGTTCCTGTTTCAAGTTCAGAATTTCATTCTGGTGGAGTTCCGTCAAGTCGTTCAGCTGTTCTTCTAAACGTTCACACCTGGAAAACATTGCAGTTCAGAAAACAACACGTGTTCTTATCCCCGTACGAATCTAATACAACATATTACGGTGTATGCGCTGACACTACCTGTATCGTTCCTCTTGCAGGGCTTCCATGATCATGGTGTAGTCCCGCTGATAGTGGGCTTTTAAATCTTCAAAGGACTCCTCCAGTCGACCCTGGTTTTCCCGGAGCTCTTGGATCTCGTGGAGTATAGCGTCAAAGCCTGAAGCTTGGGTAGGATCAAGTGTATTACCCTTAGAGCTAGGGGGACCTCCGGGGGCTCCAGGGGTGCTGTTAGCTCCTGCAGAACCCGAAGTAGCGCTAGAACAGTCATCGTCACTGCCATACTTTGGGCTGGATTGTAACTGTCCTGTCCCTAGGGTCCGTGATCCCCCAGGGCCAACACCCTCATCTCCCTGGGTTTCGTCCAATGAGTCTTTCAGGGCTGCAATGTTATCAGCGCTGCCAAACTTGTTGCGGATGAGGGAAGCTATTTCTCTTGGCTTGGATACCACAGCTCCAGCTGCAGAATGGGTGGCTTGAGAGAAGCTGGACAAGCCGCCTGTTACCTAGAATGAGCAAAATCAGATCATTACTCAGGCTGCAAAGAGTTAAATAAAAAACAGGAATGTTACATATGGTTGGAAAGAAGTTAACTTATGTAAGAGGTCTAAACATATCTTAATACAAAACTTTTAGTCTGAGAACTTGTGGACAGAATGCTTGGATTTACAAACAAATGTGGTGCCTATGTTTATGTATTTGTACCTCGCAGCATTAGGTGTGGGGATTTAAATGGAAACTGAATTGAGTGGGCAAATGTTGGGTGAAATCTGATGATCTCTTGGTGTGATGAGATCTCGAGATTTAAATTATGACGAAATTTCTCGTTTAAGTCAAAGCTTATTCGCCTATCAGACTTGTGGGCTATCCAAAGTCCAAAGTCATGGAGGCGTTGATGTTTGCAGTGTGGACTTTTTAGACTGCAACTTGAGTTGGAGGTGAGCAAATTAAATGTTTTTATGAACCGCGGTTAATCAGGTGTTGATCAGCTATTTAGTCAGCTGTTTTTCTTCGCTATTTTCTGTGTCCCAGTTCCTGTTTCTCATTGACTGTCGGTGATTTGTGTATTTTAATTGAGTCGCAAACCGCACACACGACCAGATTCGCCTGGAACAATTCAAACACGTTTGAAATACTGCAACGGCAGCCATGCGCTTCCGTTTGCCTCCTCACACAAACAACTTTCTGCGCAAACTCGTCATGCCGACAGCCTCAACTGGTGGCGACTACACACAAGCTCATAGATGGATGCGTTTCTAAATGCCTCTCCATATTTTTTTGACTGTCACACGGAGTTCCTTGTCATTTAACAGTGTTAAATAAAAGTCATATCAAGTCATATTTTTATTTCAGTTTTCTTGAATGTAAAAAATATCGTCTCGTCTCCGTGAACCCAATATCGTGTCTCGTCTCGTGAGGTGAGTGTCTCGTCACACCCCTACTCCTGAGGCATAATAAAGTTAGTAAGGTTGGATCCTTCCAAGATTTCGATTAGTTTCATCACTACATTCCTTCAGTTTCACACCATTATAGTAGCTTTGATTCTTCACATTTTAGAGACAGAAAAATATGGTAAATCTGAATAAAGATTGTGTAAAAAAAAACTTGCATTAAAAAACAAGACGATATCATTAACAGGATAATATCAAGGGTCATTAACTACGTTACTCAAGGGGCAACCATCCTGCATATTTTAGATGTTTCCCTGTGTTATAATTTCCTTCGGGATTAATAAAGTCAGTCTATCTATCCATCCATCTATCCATCTATCTATCTATCCATCTAAATAGACCTGATGTAAATTATATGGTCCGCCAACAGCTTGTTGTCAAATTCTGCACAACCCTGTTAATGACCCAATGATTTGAACGGGGAGTGTTGCAGCAGCGAAACGTCAAAAACATGCAGGATGGTAGCCCTCAGAGACCAGAGTTGGTGACTTCTGGTGTAGCTCATACACAAAGCACTTTGAAATAAAAAGAAAAATGAAAGAGTTAATAAACTTTACAGCCAAATGTTTTGCTAACTAGTTGAAATTATGTAGATGGTAAAATAGTTACTGCTAAGCTAAAACTATGTGAGGAAAACATTTCCAAATAACATGAGGGCTTTTACCTTCATTGTGCTCAAACAAACAACTGTCTTGTTGGTGAACATTTAATTGGAAACCAATGATATAAGTCAAAATGGGCTGATAACAGGCAACTAATATGTGGCTTGGGTCCACTGCATTCAGCAGCCAGGGCTCAGGATTCCATGTCAGACAGTAAAGCTGTTCCAGTTTCAAGCTGTATACAAACTGCCACCAACAATGGCCGCATTGAAACAAACATCTTATAAAAAAGAAATGTACATATTAAAACTTAAGTCTAAGAGAAAAACTGTACATCTAATTAAGATTTTTTTTTTAAGTCCTCTTAAGAGGCACTGGAACCTTGACATATTTTCTCAGTGACTCACCCCTATTGATGACTAATGCATTCATGTTGCATACTACCTGTACTGTAACGTTACGTGGCGTCCTGGCGGTGACAGCTCCAGAAATGTACCTAATGCCACAGCGCTATCAAAGAAGTCCGAAACACAGAGTTTTAAGGTCGGAAAGTTACACCATGCATCTTTAAAGTAATGCAGATTCCCAGTATGGTTCTTGGCAGAGAAAGAACAGTGAAAAACAATATGAAACACTAACCTTAGCTCCAACATCTTTCAGTCCCTGGTGCATGTCTCGGAAAACGTCTTTGGGTTGGCGAGGGATGCCATTGTGCTCCACCTCACGAAGCTTCCTGTGGTAGTGCTCAAGCTTCCTCTGCAGTTGCTGGATAGTCTGAGCTGACTTTTGGTTTTTCTTCTCAAACACCTGTTTGATGCGTGCACTCTGCTGTTTGTCTGCATTATTGGCAAGTTTCAGGTATTCAGCCACGTTGTCATCACGAGCAGTTTGTTCTATCTTGATTTGTTCTGTAAGCTTGAGGATCTTCTGTTGTAGCTGGGCAATAGCCTGCTTAGTACGCATGGGGTCTGGAGTACTGTCAACAACGTCATACCCGTCTGCACCGTAAGGGAGGGCATTAGGTGACACAGCAGGGCCTGATCCATCGTACCGATCCAGCTATTAAAATAAAATTTTAAAAAGTAAAATAATTCATTTTTATCATTTAAAACATATCAGTACAATAAAATGAACAAAAAGTCAGTTATTAATGACAAGAAACACATTAGATGGTGATGTAAAGGACTGTAATGGATTTTATCAAGTCTCTTTTTAGTGGATACTTAAAGGTTTTGTCTCAGTATGTATAATGCAATTCTGAAAACAAATGTTTTAGGAAAAATTAAAACCTAATGACTTAAATTTCAGGTAGCAAAGTAGTAACTTTACACAGTAGAAATGCTTTCAAAAGCACTGAATACAATCAGAAGCTTCACCATGAAAGTACACAAAAAATGTACATTTCCAAAAATATTACTATAGCCATCACCATGTGAGGCAAAAACAATGAATTGTAGGGTGAGTTTATGAGTAAAAGTTTATCATTTTGCAAAAAATTATGAAAGCTAAAATATGTATACTTGCTTTGGAAAATTGCTGGTAGTAGTTGTAGGTTTAAGTGGGTGGTTATTTGACTTGTAAAAAAAAAAAAAAAAAAGCAAAGATGGTCAGAAATACATCTGACATTACACATTCACAACAGCAGAGGGCGATTATAAAACAAAGGTTTGGATTATCACTGCAACACTTGCTTCAGGAGCTACAGGTGGAAAGAAAATATAACTAGAGAAGCAGGGATAAATTAACTCCTGCTTGACATGGAACAACTTCACACAGTTTTAACCCCTAAAAGTTGTTTTGTCCCCCCCCTCTTTAAATGAATTACAATAAAGTCTAGGCACTGCTGGCACATTAATTCCACTGAGTTGTATGTTTGATGTGAGGCATAAAGAATCCTATTAAGTTGGGACACTGTTGAAATGTATACAAAAAAGATCCCAATCATTTGAAATAATCTAAATGAGAAAGATTTTCCCTGATACCATCAGGATGGTGGCATTTTTTACTCCAAAACCTGTGTGTTTAGTTTAGCAATAACAGCGCCTTCATAGTGACATATGTCTTGCACACTAATACAACACTGTATAATAGTAGCTGGTTATTAGACTGTACTGATAACAAGCTGGATGATCCCTCTCCTCGATAGCCTGGATAATGATGCATCAATCCAAACAGACTTTCATATTTAATTCCTCAAACCAAACAAGAGTTTCCCACTCTGAGTTTATCTCTAATGAGGTCAGAACAACAGCAGGTGGTGGTCTTTCTGGATCTATAGCTTCAGTACAGAGAACAGAAGAGCACATTGTATCCACAAAACATGAAAAGCAGTGTACTAGCCTAAGAAAAGAACCTCACAGATTAATAACTCATCAGCTAAACATTGTTCAAACACAACTGCCCTTTAACATTATGAAGTCACTGCCAAATCCCATAAAAATAAGCCAGTGCCTGAGCTGAACAAGTACAAATGGTCTGGAATAGCAGTTGGCAGTGAGACTAATGCAGAGGGACCATGTCATAGTGCAAGTTAAAGTGGAATATACAGCAATTATGTTTTTGTTTTTTATAACAAATCTAAAGAATTGAAGTAGGAACTTTTCTGAAACAGAGTTGTTAAATCAGTTCTGAAACAATCTACTAATTTGTATTAATTTGAAAAGACATTTGAATTTTATATAAAAGTTCAACCTCAGTTTCTTAGAAAGAGAATCTGAGTGAGATATAAAAAAAACATTTCAGTCAGCGAATCTTTTACAGTTTGTTTCCTTTCATTTTCAATGTCAAACATATTATCACACAACTTTGAGTTTGTTTACCCCTGCAAGCTTTCTCTGACCTGAAGTACACAGAGATGGCAAATGCTAAATTTAGAAAGGCTTAAAGCACAGAGTGGCCAAGCAGTCAAAGGCAATCTCTGACCTTCCAACACTGACAGCTCATCTCTCCATTCAGTGGTGCAACGATGCAGATCTAAACCATTAAGAGACTTTTAACATGATTTCCCAGTTCACTTGGTTTTAGCGTTCATGCACTCAGAGTCACTTTTTTTTGATTGCCTTCAATTTCATAGCTAAAAATCCAAATACACCACACTTTTTGCTTCACTAGTGCACACAAAATTTTAAAATGAATGTTTTATGTCCAGAGGCCAGCTCTTCTAGGAATAGAACATTTTAGGATCTAGTGTAATGAAAGTAATGTTAAGTGAGCTGTAGCATGCACTTCTTGGGAGAAAATGTTGAACTTGTGTGACTGTGCCCACAAAATGCTGAATATATCATTTAACATGGAGGGCCTTACATTAGGATTTAGTTATTGTTCATGTTTGCACATTTCCTGTCCATGTCCAAACTTGTGCCTCTACATTTATGTTGTGTGACAATTATCGTCACATGGTTGTACTTCACTGCTCACCACCTGAAGGGATCGAGACACTCACCTTGTCAGGCTCTTCAGTGGAGTGGTATCCAGAGGTCAGCAGCATGTCCACCAGAGCTGGGCTGCTGGGTGTATCTGTGGTTGAGGAGGAGCGCGGGCGTCCAGCCTGCAGCAGGGCCTCATGAGTGCTACGCCTGTGGATTTGTGGGCTACCTTTCTGGGGAGGATCTCCAGGGACCCCAGTCTTGTTGCGGCGGCTCTGCAGGCTAGTGCCACGCTTCATGATTGGTGGGCCTCGGATTTGCTGCAGGACACGGCTCAGAGCTGCAGGAGGGGCGGAAGTGGCATGGTTGTCAGAATCCAAAGGGAGGGCCGAGGAGGCAGGAACGTCCCCTGCTTCTGACCCTACGTCAACAGGTTCAGAGGGAGGGGCGCCTGTGCAGGACGAGACGGAGTCATGTGGGGAAACGGAGGAGCGTCGGCGCTGTGGCTGGAAGAACTGCTTCAGGCCATGGCCCAACGCTCCCATGTTCTCCAGGGCATTATGTGTGATTTTGGACAAGCCGTGCTCTGACTCCGATGCCCTCCTGCTGACCTCCGGCTCCGCTCGGCCTCCTGTGTCCGGCTCCTCTGGACTCTGCTCACTACTACCCTGATCCATCAGAGACCTCCAGTTTCACAGTGAGGTTCTACGTGGGGGTGCAGGAAACTAGCTACGCCCCGTCGACACCTGCCCTCTGAGAGGCTGGGTGAAAGCCGGGAAGCAGAGGGGATGGAGCTCAGTTGGGCCTTTTGAGTGGGCATGCATCTGTGGCTTGGCTCAATGTCATGCTTGTCTACCACAAAAAGGAAAATAAAATGCATTACGACATGCAGCATCAAGTGAGGAACAAAATAAGCAAAAGCATAATGTGAAACACTAAGCATGAAAAACTGGGCCGACACAGACATGATCATCATGTGAACGTTTATTCTTTTAAATTTTGCCTGAAATTATAACTCCTAATTGGAAAAATATACATCTATTTGTACTCTCAGTATTAATGAAACTTGTTTTTAGTTGATCACAATATAGTGTATCTGAGTGTGTCGACCCAGAAATCTAAAAAGGCAAAGTATGCAAAGTATAAGAAAGCTTTTTTGAACAGTTTCTGAAATGTCTCAGTATGACCAGCTGAACAGGTTTTGATATTTTAAAAAAACACTGTTAATTTCTGTGCATTCAAGACTTATGCTTTGAAAATAATTGAATGACATTTCAGAAAATATTCATTAACAAAAAGGTTATAATATTTGTATGAAACTTAAAAAAAGGCTACAGAGTGTAAACAAATGTAAATGATAAATGTGTGTACTACAGTGCCTCGCAAAAGAATTCCCCCTCCAGGCTTTTCACTTATTTTGTTACATTGCAATCTCCAAATCATTTTTTTTTTATTTGAATTGTATTTGATAACACTGCACAAAATTGTTTTGAAGCAAAATAAATAATTTAAAAAAAAGAAAATTTAAATAAAAAACTGAAAATTTTCATGTGCATATGTATCCACCCCCTTTGTTATGAAGCCCCGGTGCAACCAATTACCTTCAGAAGTCACAATTAGTGAAATGAAGTCCACCTGTGTGCATTCTAAGAGTAATATTATCTGTCAGTATACACACACACACCTTTTCTGAAAGGCCCCAGAGGCTGCAACACCTAAGCAAGAGGTACTGCAAACCAAACACCACCATGAAGACCAAGGAACTCCTTAAACATGTCAGGGACAAGGTTGCTGAGAAGTACAAGTCAGGCTTGGGTTATAAAAAAAAAACCACGAGCACCATCAAAATCCATCGTAAATCAAATGGAAAGGACATGGCACGACAACAAACTTGCCAAGAGGGAGCCGCCCAACAAAACTCACAGACCAGGCAAGGGGGGCATTAAGGAGGGAGAGGCAGCACAGAGACCAAAGGTGGCCCTGGAGGAGCTGCAGAGTTCCACAACAGTGGCTGGAGTATCTGTCCATAGGACCACAATAAGCCGTACACTCCAAAGAACTGGGCTTTACTGAAGAGTGGCCAGAAGAAAGCCATTATTTTCAGCTAAAAATAAGGTGTGCTTTCATTTTGCAAAAATGCATGTGGGAGACTCAAAATGTACGAAGGGAGGTGCTCTGCTCAGATTACACTAAAATGTATGTTTTTGGCCATCAAGGGAAACGCTGTCTGGCACACACCCAACACATCCCTTTACACTAAGAACACCATCCCCACTGTGAAACATGGTGGTGGCATCATCCTGCAGGGATGTTTTTCAGCAGCAGGGACTGGGAAACTGGTTATGGTCAAGGGAAAGATGGATGCGCAAAACCTGTACCCATCTACAAGTGATGTGAGACTAGGACGGAGGTTCACCTTCCAGCAGAACAATGTCCCCAAACATACTGCTAAAAAAAAAATCAAATCACATCTTCAAAACATATGCATGTTCTGTAAATTAAATGATGCAAACCCTCAAACAAATCCATTTTGATTCCAGGTTGTAAGGCAACAAAACACAAGAAAATGCCAAGGGGAGGGGCGGCGAATTATTTTCCAAAGCACTGTAAATGAAAAACTAAATGGATAGTGACAGATATCTAATTCTCATGAGAGTATGGTGATATGCAAATCACAGCAGCCTCCTCTTTGCATATGATTTTTTTAAGGCTATGTCCTTTAATATAAAGACTTGTTTCAAGTCTTTAGCACTTAGATGTCAGTTTGCACTGAACAACTACTTTTGGGGTGCCAACATGTAATGACAGTAATAATAAAAAGGCAATAGAGGTGGTGAGAGAGTGTGACAGAGAGCTTACCATCATTCCAGCCTCTCCTCTTCTGACTCGCAACTCAGGACAGGCTGAATGAGGCACAAACACAGGCATGTAATAAAGTACAAAAATAGCATACAGAACAAAATGAAACAAAAAATAAACACTTAAAAAGATACCTTCTACTTTTTAATGGCTCATTAAAAAATGTGTATGTAAGGTTCCATCCACATTACCAGACACACTGTTTAGTCTTAATTCAATACAGATCCAATTTGAGATGACAAAATACTACAGGCTTCTTGCACCTTGTGATTTTCATGGAAAATGAAATGAACATTTCTTGTTTGGAAATGGCAATTATGTCCATTCCAGACCTTCTTGTGTGTGTGTCATTTGTACCCACAACACCAATTTTATGTGCGAGACCATTTGGGAAATTAGACTTAAGCAATTCTGAAATGGAAGCTGTCGCAGCAAATTTCTGAATCACATTTAGCTCTAAAGGAAAGCAAACATTTACCCAGCCGGAGACTGGGGAGGACAAGAAAAACTAGATAGCTAGCATTTGCTTTGCTAGCAGCTATTGCTAGCAGTGCTGTAGTAGTGTTACGACAACGCCCTGCATGTGTTTACAAGCAAAAAGCTGCATGGAATTTGATATGAGTGTCCCAAGTCGTGTGGAATCACCACATATTGGCTATATATCCGATCCAGGACCAAAGCGGAAGTGACACAAATAGGATTTGAAAATTGGAATTCATGTTCAGATTTCTGTGTCTATACAGCCCTCCAAAAATTGAATTAGATAAGAGGCATATGAAAAAAAAGAAGAAAAGCTGATTTGAGTCAACTCAAGTCAGGAATTGTTCATGTAACTTCAGAAAACACTTTACCAAACAGTTTAAAAAGTTCCCAACATCCTGAACATGAGAAACGGTTGACGACCCAGCAGACCTTCTGTTTAAAATGTTGAGATAGCAGCTTATTTGTGTTTGACCAGCCTTGGTTATTATAACAATTATTGTACCCCACAGCACATATGATGTTCATATGACCCGACATGAAAACCTTAACATGACATCAACTATACACCCACAGCCCAAATAGAAAGAAAACATGAAAACATGGCCACTCAGAACAGCTCTAAGGAGCTGCCACTGCTCAACTCATCTGCAGCACACATAAAGGAGGGCTGAGCTGCTAGGTTGGGAGTGATCTCTCCTGTCATGATTTGGTTAAAAAACAACAAATGAGTATCTTAAAATATCAGCTTTACGATATTTTTTTTCAGTACCCCAAAACGTTTGTCCTGAAAATTCGAACCTCAATGAAAAGGTCGGAAGCTGCAAGGTTTTCTTTTGCATGTACAGATTTGTAACAGTGTTATTCACAGGTTTGCTTTACCACAAAATGTTTGATTAATTTGATCATTGCAATCAAATTAACTGCTTAAAATGTGACCAACACACAAATACTAAGTTTAACCAATATTGTTGTCCCTCTGAATGCTTGAATCACATTGACGCACACATGCTGCCCTTGCTTGCAGTACTAATGAACAGCAGGCAATGACAAATTAGAGGGTATATTTTCTTTGTAAAGCATGTGTCCTAAATTACATACTTTCTCATTGTTACATTAAACCAAGTTCTATGTAAGAAAACAAATTCTCAGACAATTATGAAAAAAAAAAATGTTTTCAGCTGCAAGTTACCGATGTTCCCTTGGTCTTGGATTATCCAGCCAAGTTGTCTTACAAAACAAACTTGTGTTGCATGTTTCAGTGAACCTTAATGAAAATGTGCAATATAAGGTTATTGGTATGACAATATATTACATGGACAGCCTTGCAGAAAAAACAGTAAGAATGATTATGTGGCTCAGCACAGCCACAAAGTATCATTTATCAAGTCAGCGGAGGAATCTAGCAACAAAAACACAAAATGATCCACTGGTGATATGCTGTGACTCATTTTGTGCTAGTCCTGCAGTCTTACAAGAGAGCACTTAGGTGGGTGGTGGAGAATAGTTCAGTAATATATATTACTAACCAGTTCCAGCTGACACACATACTTAAAGTTAGTTTAACTTGTGAATAATGTTACAGCTCACTCATTACTGATGCTCAACCATTATTGAGAACTTTAATACATGCTCTTGTATGGCTTAAACTGCAAAGATTAAACGACTACAGGCATGTAAAGCTCATTTTCAGAAAATACAGCATGCCACAATTCATTCATGGCATGCATTGTATTAAAACAATGTTATCTATGGTCCTGGTAGCAATATACAGCTTTTTATGGTGCCGCTTCAAATCTCACTGTTTACCTTATTGACTCATATGTTAAAGGTTGTCAGTTGTCATCAAACAGCCAATATAACTATGTAGCTAACTGACTTAACTTTGTGCTTCACTTGTTAATGCATCCTTCCCGTACTCAAAACAGCAATGTTTTCACTACAAAGACAAGCACTGATCAAATAGTGTAATTGCAGTAACCTTTTTTTAAGCTCAAAGGGTCAACTCAGGGTTCAGGGCAAACTAACCCTCCATACAGATGCTGAACTATCCCTACATCTGCAATGGAAATGCAAATGAAATCCAACTCTTCCAGGCTGAGAGCAAAGTGTTGTCTAAAGTGGGTCAGCCAACATTCACCTATCACTCTCTGTGCATGCAGTGCTCCAATGTCACACCAGCTACAGTGAGTGCAGTACAGGTCAAAAAGCAATTCATTTGCTTTGAACATTTTTGGAACACTTATCAGTTAACATGTTTTACTACAGCTATCACTTAAGAATATTCATAGTAACTTAACGTGACTTGGATTGGTGCAAACTATTTCAAACAGTGGCTTTGTTCACTGACAACCACAGAAAGAATCTTTTTTTTTAAAGAGATAAGGCATTGTTCAGTCAATACATAAACCCCACAGAGACAGCTTTCATGCAATGTAAGAATGTACAAAACAGCCAACAGATACAAATATCATCAAATGATGGAGGCCAAGTTTAAAGAGAATTTATCCAAAATTACTCTCAACTGAGTCACATGTGCAACAACAAAACAACATACCTTTTGATGTGGTCATGGGCAGCAGATCTGTGTATCTAGTAACACAGAAATAAGTCTTAATCCAACCAAGTTTCCAGCACTGCTTCCTCTGTATAATCAAATAGCTGTCAAACTTTAGTCAGCTGTTTCCGTGGAAATTTAGAAAAATCACATGCTGTAAAGAGAAAAACAAAAAAAGACCAGGTATGAGAAACTTATGAAATGTGATCGCACATATGAAATGAAATGTAAAACATGTCACTCTCAAAGCAGAAAAATGAAAGCAGGATAGGTGTACAAACAGTCTTCTAAAAGGATTATTTTGGAGGTTTAAAAAAAGTGTAGACAAGCTCTTGCCACAAGAATAGTGTAACCACTTCAGTAAATTGATAACTATTAATGCAATAACAAAATATTTTTCATGCCATTTTGGTGTCATCACCTTTAAAAAAAATTAAATAAGTTTCACAATAAAAATCCCCAGAGTATTCTAAACGCGTTTAAAAACTTTGATCCATTTCATTTGGATTCAATTTATGCAGCACAGGCCTCAGAAGACGTTTAACTTAATCAACTGTGAATCGTTAATTAATAGTACAGAACAGCCCAATGGGATTGTCTGTAGGACATACATATGGAGGACAAACTAATCATTGGGCTGCAAAACACCACAATTCCAACCATGTGTTCGTGTACGACTCCGCGGAATGAGATAATCACCACTTATTCAGAAATATTCTTTCCATTTGAATAGATTGTTTTAGCAAGCTACAGCTTTTATCAAATGTATTAGTTAGATGGCTTACCATTATTGTAAAACTGATCGGCGAACTGCAGTGTTCAGAAAAGTACAGCAGCATTCAGTGTCATTACGTGTATTTCAACTACGGCAACTATTAGATCTTTGTCTACAAAAATTAAACGGAAACGGAAAAAAATAATTCATGAACAACGACGTAGTCTTAATTTGTGACAACACAAAATAGTCTTTGCCCAGTGGTTAGCTAAGATGAGAAGGGGATGAAATTAGCTGTTAGCCAACGGTTGCAGGCCAGACTTTTAACCAAAAACACATACATGCACAACTGAGACGTTTACTGAAAGCATGACAACGTTTTTATCGTTTTATTGTAGAGTGATGCTGACCCGGACTTAAGACACAACACCGAGAGCCCAGTTTTGATGGCTTGTCTGCTCAAATTGGAGCTAGCAGTGCAAGCTAATATGGTGCGCCGGAGGGCGTTCATTTCACTTTACCGTGCACACCGGTGCTGTTTTGTAGGGCGAGGTCCTAGTGTTATGTATGTGGAATGTGCTACAGATGTTAGTATGTCCAACAGTTGCCTACCTACAGTTTAATTACACACCCTAAACGGTGATGTGAGGCTTCGAGAACAATGCTATTGGATAATTTATTTTACACTTCACATGCATGAGCGCCCATGGTTTTCTGTCGAAACACAGAGACTACACTCGGTCTTCTGAGAGTTTTTTCCTCCCCTCCCCACACCGATATGAATAAAACTCTTTTTTAAATTGTGATTTCAAGTTCATTAGCTATATGACTAGCAGTTCTGTAAAATCTACATACATTAAGCAAACATTTCTGTCAAATTAGCTTGGCCTATCACCACAATCAGCCTGTTAGTTTAGTGATAGTCGCTCCTGTTGCCTGTAGAATGAGCGACAAATGTGAAATGTATTTTGAAAAAATTACAAAAACAAATTCACACCAAACTCCAACATTACAAAAAAATACTGCAAACTTTAAAGGAGGCACTTCATTTTAAAGATGAGAATCATGACAAACCGACAGCTGAAGCAGACAACGGTCCCCACAGGTGTGAAAAGCTCGATCACCCAGTTTAGATCGGAGGTATTGAGTTACCATCTGTCACATTCTCCCACCAGGTTTTTTAATCACACCTTGCTCTCTTGTATTTCATGGCGGCGTATTTAGCTCTTAGGGTAGGTTTACATTAGCTTGATTCCTCTTCGTTCCAGCCCTCAATCGAAAACAAAACCAAAATGGCTCAGCTTCACCTAAATTTCAAACCGCCTGTTCAATGACCATTCAAGATGATTTTTATCGGGCCTGGGTGTTGCCCTTAAAGTTAAATCCTATAGGAGTTGTCTAACATAAGCATTAATTCCCTTCTCGTAATCACATTTAAATACACTTAACGTCGCCCATCCTGAATATCCTAGGTGGCAAATCAGGCGCTTATTCTCCGCCTGGCCACTCAGCCTGTCAATTAGCAGGCTGGCTAAGCTCTCTAGCCAAAAAAAAAAAAAAAACATCGCCTCAGCTCCAGCCATGGCTAGCTACAGGCAAACAGGGCATACCGCCAGGTAGCAAAGACAACAGGCTAAACAACTCCCGCCCCTCCGCAGGTTTAATAACAGCAAATGCAAACCACTGAACAAACCTGTTCCCAAAATGTGTTTTATTGGCTTTAACTTACATGGGCGCTGAGAGGATTGTGTTGATGACCGTTCATTTCTCCCTGTGCTGGACACTCCCACGGTGACGTCAAATAGCGTGCTCAACGTCAGAGCGGCAGACAGCGAACCGTCCCAGATGATCCACGCAGGTGATCCAATGAGCAGGTTTACGCACACTATTTTACCCTTCATGTGGGAGTATGAAGGTTTTAAAGACTTACTACAGTGGCCCACAGGGTGTTCTTTTGGCACAGACCTAAAATAATTCAAATGTTTTGAAGCATTTTCCTTATACGTCTCTCCATTATTTCTTTTGAATTGGTTCTTTATTTAACAAAATTCATCTCCAATGTTTTCAACTGTGCCCAAGTGTTTTCGGTAAGATTCATCTTTTGCAGTAGTCTTGTCCACCAAATCTTCCACAATGCATTTTGACCTTCAGGGCCATTTAAAAAGAAAAAAAAAGGAGAAAAGAAATGTTTGTCCACATAAATTAAAGACTTGAAATCTCTTAACTTTCTCTCCCCTTTATAAAATTGGACCACAGGGGAAACAAAACCAGATTTTAATCTTTGCAGAACAGCTAAGGCACAGAAAACAAAACCAGTTAGTGTTTTTTGCAACTTCCTTCACTCTTTATTGCCCCTCAAGAACATTTACATTTCAAATTCCTTTTCCAAAACACATCTTGGAGATCATTTTTACTTCAGCAGGAAGAGATCATTGAAGTTACTCAAACAAAACTTCTGGGGCCCCAGAAGCAGTCATTTCAATTTCTTTCAAGTGGCACTTGCCTATGATCAGGAATGAAAGAATATAGAGGCGGCACAGCTTGGTAGATGGGCTGATGTTCATGCTGATCAGATGGAGCTGGGTTTGTAGGATGCTTGACTGTAGTAGGATCAAGAAATACAGGCAGAGGAGCTTGTTTAGGAAACAGATATACTGGCATAAAAGGGTGTGGTTGATAAAATTGTTTTCCAGCTGGAGGCTTCTCAGTGGGGGCTGCACCGATTGCTGAGGTGAGAGCAGGAGCTTGCACATGAGCATTTCGTCTTGAAGAAACATAATTAAGGGGAGGATGCAAAACAGGGATTTGGAAGGTTTGAGGATGCAGGTGTGTGGGCTGTTGGATTACAGGTTTGGGATCTGCAACAGCTTGACTTTGATCCTCTTGGGAGGATGGGTGTTTATGGAATTGCAAAAAGGGATATTGAGATGCTGGAAACTGTGGCTGCATGGGAACTTGAGGCTTCTCCTCCTTCCTTGTAGTAGGTGATGGTGTGGTTAAAGCCTCAGTGGTGGTAGTAGTTGGAGCTGGGTTTGTTGGGTGGAACATTCCAGGTACCATGGGGAATTGTGGATAAAGAGGAACTTGATACCAAGGAGACTGTGGCACCTGAGGTAACTGAGCCTGTTGCTCAGCAGTATTTTGAATGGCAGAAGCCTCTGTTGGCAAATCAGATCTGGGAAACAGAAAAAACTGAGGAAACTGTGGCGTGAATGGGAATGCAGGACGCTGAGCTGCAGGCACTTCCTGGTTTTCTGCAGCATCTGCAGCAACAAAGGGGAGCTGTGGATGTGGCAGTGGGGCCACAGGGGCTGGACTGTGTGACAGCTGGGGCTCTAGGTATTGTGAAAACATTGGAAAATAAGAGTACTGAGGATGTTGCACTGCTTGATTATCGTCACTAGGTGGTGGACTTGTTCCCATTATAGGGTCAGTGTTGGATACTGGAGGGCATGCTGCTGTGAGCTCAAAGTCTCCCCACTGAAGGGAAAGTATATACTCTTCATTCTAAAAAGAAAAACAAACCAAGAAAATCAAAAGCATCTTTACAATTCAGCATCAATGACTGACCACAAGAGGGGTCCATCATACCTTGATCTCAACACAGGGGCCTCTATTGTAGGGTGCAGAAAGAGCCAGTTGTCCAGAAAACTCTTCAAAAGTCAGTCCACAACTGCTACATGTCATTGACAGGGGCTGCCACATGCCAGACACTGCAATGATTTTAATAATGGGAGAGAAAATTAGCTGAAGCCAGTTTTTGGAACCAATAAACAAAGTTATATCACGTACTCTTTACATTGAGATCCTTTGGTGCAACACCACCAAGCTTCACCACCATCTGCGATGGAAAGCAGAAAATAGAGGGTGATGGCAGTGTTGCAGGACAAGACATCGTCATCGGTGTACCCCATAAACGCAGTGGCAGGACATAATCGCCATCCTGTAGGAAAAAAAGAGGTTTTGTTTCATCATAACATGTGCAAACCAATTTAAATGAAATATACTTTATTTATCCCTCTTAGAGGGAAATTATTGTAATGGGGAGCATGAATGAAAACCTTACCTGCTTGTTAACATTGCAGCCCTGATAGTTTGCGGCATACTGTACATCTCTGCGGGACCTCTTCATAGAGAAGCCACATGTAGAGGGCATCTGAGACAAAGGAGTAAGAGGTACCTCACCTGTTTGACATGAGAATTTTTTTTAAAAAAAAAGGTTAAACTTTGCATCATATATGAGCCAACAACCCCAAATCCAATCACAACCTACCACTATCCACAAGAAAATGTGGAGCTCCAATCCGTTTGACTGTCAGTGTCATTCGCTTGTTGCTGCATTCCACTGATGGATCCATTCGTTTCAGTTTTGCAACCAAAACATTCTGCAACACTGAAGACACAAGCACAAAGTCACCTGATGGAATTAAGAGTTCCAAACCAGGCAGATGAATCTGCCAAAAAAAAAAAAAAAAAAAAAATTTCATAAATACTCAAATACTTTGCATTGTTCATTGTAGCCAAAAGCAGATAGTTTCATCAAAGTCTACATCAACACTTTCTGCATAATTCTGCTTGCATTGTCCATCTTACTAGACATGTCCATCAAGAAGATCAAACACTTTCTTAAATAAGTCACTTTATTTAGATGACTGAAGGGGCAAGACAATGAAACATTTAAGCCAAATAACTTCAGATCTGGGCAAGGATGGCTCACCATTTATGGAATAATACCAACTAGAGCAGGAAAATTAGTACCAAAGTCTAAATTGTATAAATATTTTTGCCACACTCAATAATGCCTCTTAGGTCATAAGAGGCACCAAAAGGGATCCGCACACTGCATGCCATCTCATGTACATGTGGATATGTCATTGCATGTTCAGCCATTCCTTTGGTTTTTGTGGGCATGCATTTTCATCTGCTGATGCTCATGAATGATTAGCACAATCCATCAGCTCCATAGGGCATTGAAGACCTGAACAGCAAAGTGTTAGAATTTAAGGTTCTGATTAAGAAAAACTTTCATCTATAGTTGAATACAGACAACAAAAATACTGAATCAAGGCAATCCAGGTTTCTTGAGAATCAAGACCAATTGGATAAAGTCAAACAGTTATCAGTTGTTTCACTTTAGTATTTTTCTAACTGACAATAAAATGAAAGAAATGAAAGTTGTTGAGCGTGCTGGGTAACAAAAACACGTTGTGTTTTAACTGCTGAATAATAGGCAATTTAAATGCCTAAATTGAATGAAAATAAAGAAGTTACTTTCATTTGACTGATTTTAAGTAACAACCTGAAAAATAAAATTGGCACCACAGAAGAAAGAATGCTGGAGAACTTCGCAGTGTTGCACAATCTGGCGTAATCCCTTTAAGAGATGTAGGATGCAAGCATCTTAACACAAACTTACCTTGAGTCGAATTCAAGTCATCCTGTTGGGAAGTTTTGAAGGTGAGAGAACCGCGTCGTGTTTGGGCCGCGGGTTCCACACTGCTGAGATGATGGCTGCCCTGCACTGTAGGACTCCGCACATCGGCCTCATCAGCTTGTCCATCGCAGAGTTTAAAGGACGTTAGAGTCATCATTAATGCGAAACACGACAAACAATGCTTCCAAGGCATCACACCTCTGTGACTATATCAGCGGTGTGCTTTTGATAAGTTAAGCTTGTTGCCAAAAGTGCCACGGCGTCGAATCATCGTACATATAGGCTACTGAGGAAATTAATTGACTAATCAATTACCGCCACGTCACTCAGAGCACCTGCTGTTGAAGAGACGGATGATGATGCTCACGCTGGACGTGTAACCTGGCTGATCTCAAATAATCAAATCATGCTTGTCTAGTTGGACAGTTTTTCAGCAAACTGTTTTATCTTTGGTAATTTTCCTAGACAGGCTACATCTGAAGGAACGGGGAACAAATTATGTCTCTGCAAAACACTGCAATTTATTTATTTATTTATTTATTTTAATCGACCAAATATTTCAGTTTGGTTCTTTGCAGTGTAGCATGTAGATTCAACAGCATCTGTTCAGTTAGATGCTTTCCCCCCCCTTTTTTTCCCTTTTTTGCTGGAATGATTCATTGGTCAGTGTTAAGTGGCTTAACAAACAAAAAAAGCTTACAATAATGGTAAAGTTTAATGACTGGATTGAAAGCAGGAGAAAGGGAGCCAATTGTCCAAAGACAAACTTTGAAAGACCTTTTCAGAAAATCTGGAGAATTATTGCTAAAGACTACTTCAAAAGATTATAAGAAAGCCTGGAAGTCATCGGAAGCAAAATATAAAGAAATGAGTGGCTCAGCACTTTTTCAAAACACTGTAGTGCATAAATTTCAGAGAACAGTATCACTGGTATTTTTTACTTATACAAAGCTTCTTTAATGAGAAATAATACAGTAGAAACATTGAACATTTGAACATTTGAATAGATAGATAGATAGATAGATAGATAGATAGATAGATAGATAGATAGATAGATAGATAGATAGATAGATAGAT
>JBBBVU010000003.1:24305599-24317682 GCA_037177055.1 Atherinosoma microstoma
TATAAAGTCCCTCTTGAAAAATAAAATCTTTATTGTAATTTTTAGTTATCCGCACCTTCTTGCTGGACCCGACCGGAAGAAGAAGAGAAAAAAAACAAAAAAACAAACAAAAAAAACAAAACAAACAGAAAACAAACCAACAACAACAAATACAAGTAGAATTTTAATAGAGCCGAAGCCTTGCAGTGCTTTCATGGGATAACCGCTGAGCTCTTCGTTTTAATGGGACACTTTTTGGTCTCAGTTTTCGACTTGTTTCATCATCTGATGAGAGAAGCGGAGACATATAGAACAGAATGATCCTTTAGTTGTCCCTTAGAGGGGGAATGTGCATTATAGCAGCATAGAGATAGACCGGATACACAGAGTTAGAAATAAGCAGAGAGATGAGGTGAAGAAACACAGACAACCAAAATCCAGTGAAAACAGCAGTTTATTTAAAGACTGGATGTTATATTTTAATCTGGAAATAAAAGTAGTGTTATGCCCCGAGACACAACATGGAAATGACTCATCTTCCGCAATTCTCAAGCAGCCATGCAGACATCATAGAGGTTTTAACAATTACAGAGTTTTATTAAACACACGACTAGAGCTCAGGGAGCTGAAGAGGATTTCTGGTTACTTCAGGGAAGGCCAAGGCCAAAATAACAGAAGAGGAGATAACCTGTGTCAAAACAAGAGGAAAGAAAATACAAGCACCTTAGCTATCTAAAGAGAAAACATGTCTGGGGGGGGGGTTACTAGAGTTTAGTAAAATAACCGTTAATAAAGGAAAGTCTGACTTATGGATGTCATGTTACTGTAACAGCTCTGAGAGAAGCAGCGAAGAAAGAAAGTTACAAACCTTTGCAACTGGGGTATACTAGGTTGGCAGGAAAATCTGCACAATCCATCATTAATGACAGCGGTGGGCCGGATCCCTCCTCACCTGTTCAACTTCTCACCCACCTTTTCTTCCCTGTGTCCTCCCCTTACTGCTCATTTGAACTCCAATACAAATGTGCCTTAAGCTGCTGTATTATGCAGACACGATGCATTAAAATGGTTTAATATTCATTCCTGAATAACTATACATTTAAATATGGCATTAATTGTCAATAATTGAAATATGCAAATGGAAGTTTTGTCTTAAAGCTTTTGTAAAGCCTAGACCGCCGAGTTTAACACGAGCCCACATATCTGAGAAGAAAAGGAGCTTTTTGGCAGATGGTGTCAGCACTGAGAAAGAATCTGAATGTTAAAGTCTAAAGTTTGCTTCAGCTCTCTCTTTTTTTCTTCTTCTTGGCAGCAGCCTACACGGCCACCAGGGACCTATCTTTACCTACTGGGTTTTATTCCTCTTTCTCTTTTTCTATTTCTCTATTTTCATTTTCTAACAGATTGTATAACACATTCTTTAATCCCCTTCTTTCTTTTATTCGATGCTTTTTTATTGGTTCGTGGAAACATGTAGGTGTAGCTGATGATGTCGGATATCGGCTGTCATCACTTTTCCCTGTGCAGTGTTTAATGAATCAAAGATCTAGTCAGTCTGAAGTAGACTCTATCAATGAATTGAGCTGCTTAGGAGCTTTTCCAGGAATCAGGGTTCATGTGTTTCCACTGCAGGAATGAGGGGCCTAAAAAGTACCCAAGGAGAAGTTTTAGTCCCAAGAAGCACGGTTGCCTCACGTAGAGTGGCTACAGCCGAGGTTCGATTCCTGGACTGGGTTATGTTGCTGCATGTCACTTCCTCTCTCTGTCTCTCTGACCCACTTTCCTGTCATGCAACCGTCTAATGAAGACCCCTGAGCCTAAACATGCTTTCCCAGTGTTGAGCATGAAAGAGAAGGTGAATAGTGTTTTCACCGTGTGCAACATTGTGATGGAAGACAGACAAAAGATATCAATTGACAAAAACATTTTCTACAGGAAAACACAGCAAGAGAATGTTTGAAACGTGAACATATGAGGGAAATCGTCATGACACGATGAAACAAACAAAATATATGTATATATGATATATATACATACAGTCGTCGGCAAAATTATCACACCCTCCCATTAAAGAAGGAAAAACAACAGCTGGCACTGAAATAAGCTGAAATTGACTAAAATATCAAATATGAAATAAAATACTAAAATATATATAAAAATTCCATGAAAATCATGACATTGTTTCTGAATTGTGGTTCAATAGAAATATTTTTTAAAAACAAGCAAAAAATATGATAAACTAATCTACGTTACGTCACTCATAAGCTAATATTTTGTTGAGCAATCCTTTGAGGCGATCACTGCAATCAGGTGTTTTCTAGAACTCTCATTCAGAATTCTGCAGCTGTTTACAGGTATTTTGGCCCACTGCTCATCAACAAAGTGCTCTCATTGGTCCAGGACTGTATTGTTTGTTTGTTTTTGTATTATTTTTTCAACTCAATTAAATTAAAAAATAATGAAGTATTTCATTAAAGTATAATTTAGCAAATTTATCTTTATTACTTTTTTCAGTCTCCAGTTATTTGAATTACTATCAAGAATTTTACCTTTTCTTTAATAGAAGGGTATGAATAATTTTGTGCACGACTAAGTTTTATGCTTATTTAACCTCCTAATACTCATGTAGGCCCACATATATGAGGATTGAAATATTATTTGAAAGCCTCTGTTATGATTTTGAACAATTAAAATGGGAATGACCCTGAAATAAACTAAACTTTAACTTTGCAATTAATCATGGGGTAATCTGCCTTTTGGAACCGACAATAACAAGCACCAAATGTTAAGTAGTAGTATGATAAGTTAATTCTTTACCATTTCTTACACAAATCAATGAAGATAATTGCCACAATGAACAAACTGCTTCCACAGCGCAGCTAACCTCTGGAAAATTCTTCAGTATCTGCAGAAGTAGCTATTAATGAAGGATCCAATCTTCCAGTGAAGGAAAATGTTTCTGGCTACAAAAGTGTTCTTTGGTGATGGGGTTAATATTCATAGTCTGTCTGATTTATTTCTAATGTTAATGCAAATAAAGCAAGAGGACCAGAGTTCACTTCTTTGGTCCTCACCAGAGTCCAAATGTGTGTTCACACTAAACGAAATGGACCGGACTATCTGTGGAAGCAGACTAGGGTTCATTCAAAGCAGACCAAACAGTGCCAGTTTGAGTGCAGCCTAAGTGACAACCAATGTAACTGTGTAACAGCAATGTTGGATACACTTCACCCTCACAGACTTGTGAAAAAATTACGTCTGCTGTTTTGAACATATACAATCTAATTTTGACAAATAACATTAATTAAAAACCAAAATGTCTAATTCAAAAAAAAATTTTTTTTTATTGTTTGTGAATTATTGCAGTATTTTGTAATTATTTTCACAGTGCAGGAAAGATTTTTTCCCACATTATGACTTTTTTTCTTTTTCTTTTTTTTTTTACATGTGATGTATTCTTTTGAACCTTTATGTATTTACTTGCTGGGACCTGGTTTCATATTAAACAGCTACACTTGTATTTCATTGTGTAACCTTTAATGTTTTACTGTATAAAGCCTATAATGGAAAATTCTTCACAAATACTTTAGTATTTCTTCCCAGTAAGCTGTTTGACATAGAGACTTTTTAATATATCTCTGTATTGATTCACAATTCTCTGTAGAAATGCCATGAATTGACTTGGCAAAAAACTCAATTTAATTTTGCAACAATTTTATAAAGCTCAGAGCACACATAATGTCTTGGTGTCATTGGTGGTGGGCCTGTATAGTTTGATGGTTCCCCTCTGTTCCAGGTGCAGATCCAGGAACAGCAGGGTCAAACAGTTGGCCAAGTTCTACAGGTGGCCTCCCCCTCTCATCAGAACCTGCATGGAATCTCAACAGCCCAGCTGATCCAGCAAGGGGAGCTTACAGAGGAGCAGCAACAGCAGGTATGAGATTCATCTTAGTCATCCATGCAAATACACCCATAATGTGCCCTATTCCTATTTTCTAACTATGCTGACTTGTGGTTAACAGATTCAGGCTCAGTTGGTTGCAGCCGTTGCTGGAGGACAACAAATCCAGTTGTCAAGCGGCGAACAAATCCAGTTACAAGGAACCCAGCATATTCAGCTGCCAGGGGGGCAGCAAATTCAACTTCAGGCTGGCCAACAGATTCAGCTACAAGATGGTCAACAGATTCAGATCCAGACCATTGAGGCCATGGCTCCTTCCCAGCAGCAGGAGTCTCCCAGGGAAGCTGAGAGAAGGCCTGGCACTGTCGCAACTGTTCTTCAACCAGCTAAGAAGCGCAAGGTGGATGTACCTCTTGCTGTTTCCTATGCTGTCCCACAGGGCCAGCAGGTGGCTACAGTTCTGGCCATCCCTCAAGGGCAACAGCAAAGCTATGTGTCCCTACGATCAGATTTGCTCACAGTTGACAGTGCTCAGCTGTACAGCACTACAGGAACAATCACAGGTCCCACAGGTGAGACCTGGACCATCCCTGTGTATTCCACTCCACAGCAGCAGGGTGTAACTCACATTGCTATACCACAGGAGACCTATAGCACTGTGCAAGTTACTACCACCAATGGCAAGGACAAAATGTCCCCCACTTCTGCAGCAAGGTCTGCAGATGTGGGAGCCTCCACTGCAACACAGGAAGAAATAGTACAGACCCTGTTCCCAGCACAGTTCATGAATGGAAACATCCACATCCCTGTGGCAGTGCAGACTGTAGGAGGAACTTACAACACTACACAGTCCGTACACATATGGGACCCAAATCAACAGCAGAGCCAAGGTGGAGAAGGACAAGAGCAGCAGCTCCACCTGCAGGTTAGAAAAGACTTTTCATTTACAGGAACACTCATGGCTGGAAATGAATCTTCTTGAATTTTCTCTCTTTCTGGACAGAGAATTGATCATCTTAACATTTGTTTGCATCATGTAGCCACACAGTAATCACAAACTAGTCCAAATCACACTCTGATAATTTTTAAATTGTTCAAATGAGTCTTGTACCACTAGATACCCAAAGCAAATTTGTTTGAACTGGTTATTAAAAGGTAGATACACTGAATAAAACAAGCTGGTTATATCTTTTCTCAACAAAGCAACATCCGCATTTAAAATTGGAGCCGACCCAGGTATTTTTTTTCCCAACAAAGAAATTAAACTTCCTTGTTTTCTGTTAAATTTTCAAAGAAGACTAGTAAAATAATCATTTGCACATCAACATTGCATAATCAAACTCCATTCTCACTGTGTCTTTGTTAAGATTTGTTTATCTGCCTTCCTTCTGTACCAGAAAGCATTGCAAACTTACAAGTTTTGATGGGGTTTTTTTTGTTTTTGTTTTCTCAACAGGGCCAAGTGGAGGCGGAGGCTGATATTGAACCACCTACAGAAATTCTTGTTCCTGTCTCTCTAAAACCAGAGGAGGGTCTGGAGGTGTGGCGCCTATGGGCGAGCCGAAAAAATGCTGAACTGATCAAGCAGGACAAAACAAAACTTGCACCTATAGGGCGTGAGTAAACTAACATAAGTATATATTGGTCTAAGTGTGTCGATCTCTTGCCGACATTATTGAAAGACATTAAATGTCACCTTTGTTTGGATTACCGATAATGTTTCGCTCTAAATTAGAAAAAAATGATTTAACTTAACACTGCTGAAAAAAAACTTGGACTCCGCTCATTTATCTGGTTGAACACAGGTCGTCAACCCCTGCGCTTTCAAGAAGACTTGGTGTCCAGTGCAGTAGCTGAGCTAAACTTGGGTCTTTCCCTGATGACTCAGGAGGCACGAGGCTCAGAGGGAGAAGAGTTTGGGCCTGATGTTCTATATTATGTGTTCTTGTGTATACAGAAGGTTAGTATCCCCACTTTCAAGCACAAAGATGCCAACATACTGTCTGAAGTCACTAATGAATGCTTTTATTTTTACAGTATCTGTCCGATAATGGCCGTGTGGACGACATTTTCTCTGATCCATATTACACACGTTTTTGTGAAAGTTTACACAAAATCCTGTATGACTGGAAACCCAGTGTTCATCCTTTAGGTAAGGTAGAATCACAATGAGGTCTCGGGTAATTGTTTAATAAAAAGAAGAGCTTACTGATTATTTTCATCTTAGGTTACATCATTCCAAGTCACGTGACCGAGGAGATGCTGTGGGAGTGTAAACAGCTTGGTGCGCATTCACCGGCCACATTGCTCACAACTCTAATGTATTTCAACACTAAGTGAGTAACCGCCACTCGGTATCACTGACCTGAGTCTGTCCTTTTTTCATGCAGATTTTAGATTGAGCTGAATGCGGTTAAATTATTTATTTTTTTTGCAGGTATTTCCGCCTGATAACACCTGAGCAACATTTGAAAGTAGCTTTCTCAAAGGTGTTGAGACACACAAGGAAGAACCCCGTTAATGCCAAGGACAAAGCAACCAGTATTCGCCTTCTCAAAGTACAAGGCCAACACAGTGCTGGACAGAAGGGTACTCGATTCAGTTACATTCATGCTGGAGTCTCGCAGTGCATTATTTTTAGTTTTTTTTTTTAAACCTACTCTTTGACATCTCTTTCAGGAACCGATGACATGTACGAAGAACAGATCGAAGACCCTGAGAATCCCCTTCGTTGTCCAATTAAACTTTACGACTTTTACCTTTTCAAATGGTCAGTGCCTCACGATTTCCAAAATCCCAGTAAACTGGATAATAGCTCTGTTTTCACTCTAAAAACACAACTCAACTCTTCTTCTTTTCCAGTCCTCAAAGTGTCAAAGGACGTAACGACGCATACTACATGACTCCAGAGCCTGTTGTGGCACCAAACAGCCCAATGTGGTACTCGTCACAGCCCCTCGCGAGTCAACAAGTGGAACACATGCTGGCCCGCATCATCGTGGTCAGAGAGATCCAGGAGATCATCGGCACTGGTCCAGAAAACACGAGCTAAAATGAGAGGGCTGACAGGACTCCTGATTGTTGACTATGCAGTATCCATCCCGTGTCTATAAACCTCAATAGCTAATAGCCATCTAATAAAATGGGACAACTTCTGAAACAATCAATTTCTTCTGAGGAGAGTATCATGATTGCACTCACTAGTTTCAGATTTTTCTCAAAATTTTAATTTCAGCTGATTGGGTGGACACTTCTCTATGGGACTTTCTTTGTGAGGCATCAGCTCTGTAACCTTTGAACCTGCAAGTTGAGCAAGGTTGACTCTCACCGATACTCCTGAGCAGAGGTGGTGCATTTTCCTGTAAAAGTCTTATCGACAGAGTTATTCAATCTTTGACAATTTGCTCTCGTGTCTTACTTCTTTTCAAGGTCTCATTATGATGGATTAAAGCTCCACAGATAATCACAGGGGGACCACTGCTCGGTTTTGATATGAAAACTACAATTTGGACAATGTATCAATTTGTTTAAAACTGAAAAACTTGTGCCTGCTTTTTAACTTTTTTTTTCTTAAACATAATTTAGGCGTGTGAGTCACTAAATTGAACTTCACCATTCACAAGATCAACTGTTCTGAATTTTAAACATTTTGGAGATTGGAAAGATTTTTCTTTCCTCGGGTCAAAATTATGATTGGAACACCCTTCAAATATTTTTTGCCAATTTATATCATGTATGTGTGTACAGTAGGTTATTAAATAATGAAAATGGAAGTATCTTTGTATCAAGAGTCGTGTTAAACACCACATAAAAAGGGGAAATGAGCTGTGCCATTTCAAAATCACAACACATTAAAATCACACAAACAGTTCACTTTATTACAAAAACTTTTTGTATGTTTTGACAGGCTCTTCATTTATCTATTTTCCACAAACAGCCTTATGTTCTTGATAATCTTCCACATTGCTGCTTTTGGATAAGTTCCCATTACATTTAAATCATCTACTTTATGTAGCAATCAAGTATTGCGCAATTTGTTGAATTACAGAGATTATTATTCATTTTTATTTGGAAATGTTAAACGCAGACGATTCAGTGTTTGCATGAAATACTTGGGCAGCGGACAGGAGACATTGATGTCAGCTTGGTTTTGTCCTGGCAGCATCAGCTGTCTTGCGTGCACATGAAGAGGAAGATACCGGGTCTTGCTCTGCTCCAGCCCAAGTTTTGTCAGCATGTGTTCTGGTAATTTCTGTGGACCGAAAATGTATTCATTAATATTGCCAGCAACAAAGACTCTCACGTCATCCTGTTCTGATTTGGTAGTAATCAAGTACTCAACAAATGGACAATTTAGCATGATCCTGAAAAAGAATCCTTTTGGGTCCCACTCGGGTAAGTTGCTGATGAGTGACCAAACAAAAGGACATCATCCCTAATGTGTATAATAAAAATTAAAATGACAATGCACTTGGGGAATATAAAGTACAACAAACTGACCCCTTCATCACAGTGAAGCTTAATATTATCGTCACACTAAACAATTACCAAAGCCAAAATTGTACCTGGCAACATGAGATGCATTTAATAGTAGATATAAGAAGTATAGGTACTCGTGAAAAGGTTTGAATTCTGTAGAGTAATGAAGATGAAAATTAAAATATTTTTTTTTATATTATTAAATTGCAGCTAATAAAGTGATGAAACAAATGAGGGTTACTCAATGGTAAAAATTCAAAATAAAAAAATGTAATTTTAACAGGGCTGTAATGACATTTTAAAGATAGTATTTGTAAAAGTACAGGCCATAAGTGGTACATTGTAAATTTCCTACATTGTCCTCAGCGGCGCTATGCCTACACATTCATCACTGATCTCACAGATCAGTTTTGTCATTTGTGTCTTTTTTTCCACCCAATATTTCAGTATAATGGGAGAGCTAATAATTATACACTATGAGGCAGTTATTGCTGGTGCCCTCTGTCGTGGCCCTGTTCTCTGTGGTATACTTTAAATACATTTTACCTGTGGTGCCAGTTTGCTCCAGTGAGAATATTTATGGTCCCCAAGAATGGGACATGCCAGAGCAAATGCCATGTGGACCCTCATCTGGTGCTTTACATCTGCAGATATAAGAAATGAAGTGAAAAATAGATCTATCTATAAAACAGATTAGGATGTTATTCGTTGCACTATGTTTTCCAAAAAGTGTGATTTTACCAGTTAAAGGCTGGAGCTCTACGAGGCTGCAGCCACTGCTGCTGTCCAGGACTCTGTACTTGGTCACTGCATGCTGGGCTTGTCGATGGCTTCGGACTTTGGTTATTCCATCCCCTGTTTCATTCACTTTGTATAGTGGACTCAGACCCATCTGAAATCAAAGAAGCTATGAGACTGCAGAAATATGTACAATGATAAGAATCCTTAATCTCATGATTATTAGCTAGAAATTTACTTTAGACCAAGGCTCCTCAATTCAGTCCTATGAGGGCCAAAAGTCCTGCAGGTTTTCAATGTATCCCTGCTCCAACTCACCTGACTAAAATTAAAAGGATCCAACAGACTAGGAAGTTCTGTACGATGACTCACTAATTTGAGTCAGGTGTGTTTTGGCAGGAATAAATTGAAAACCTGCAGGACCGAAGCCCTTGTAGGACCGAATTGAGTATCCCAGCTTAGGACTGCTGTAAATAGCTAAACCAAGGTGACAATTTGATGCGATTAACAGCCCAAAAACTGTATAATTTACATTTTACTTTGTATTTCTTTGACAAAAAACAAAAATTAGTTTTAAGATTTCCCTGATGACTAAACCCATTATCAAATTATAAATGAGTGTTAAAGCACTGAAACCACAAAAGAAGCACCTTGAAGTGTGGCTGAGGACCTGTAACCTCTTTTTCTATGATGGGAATATCAATCAGTCCTTCAGACGGTACAGGAACACCAACTGTAACAACCCTGAAGAACAAAAAGTCAAGTTGTAAGACACCAACGGACATCTTGTGGTAAATTACAGCATGTAACATGACTTTTACAACACACACTCTTTCAGCTCTACTCCATATAATCAGGTTTCATCTCACCAGTATTTCCTGTGCACTTGGTTATGTTTGTTCAGGGCGAGTATGTGCTCTACCACTTCTTCACTCCTGGCCAACAGAAGAGTTCCTGCCGAGTCTTTCTCCATTCCCAGGCATGAAAGCAGCTGAGAGTCAGATTTTACCTTCATCCCATCCATCATTTTTGAGAGAACAGGAAGCACAGAGGAGATGGATGTAACATTGGAATCCCCTGGGAGACGACAACAAAAGCAAAGGTGCATTTAATCAACTCCAGATATCCAACCTTCATAATAACATTTTTAATATTTAAGATGATAACATTAACTCATTTAAGCTGTTTGGTGCAATGTTATTATGGAGCTACATTGTAGTATAGTTAATGTCTGGGCAATACTTCAGCAAGTTAGGACCATACTGGCCAATATGCACATAGAGCGCTTTATTAAAACCTCCACAGCTGCTTATTCATACAGTTATCTTGGTGCAGCAAGTTAGTGGCTAAAACTACTAAACACCCTGATTAAGGTCCAGTTCCAGTTAATTCACATCAAACAGAATGAAAAGCAAATCTGATCTGAGTGGTTTTTTACCACTGCATGCTTCGTTAGTGAGTCGAACACGTTGGTTTGAGTGTTTCTGAAACTGCTTATCTAGAATTTTCGAAACAACTGTCTCTTAAGTTTACTCAGAATGATGAAGGGAAAAAAAAGAGACTGTAAAACTATTTTGTGAACTGAAACTTTGAGGGAGATTAAACGGAAGTGGATAGAAAAGTTTTCATATTTGATCATAAAAAAAGTGTCCGAATTGAGGCTTCCACAAGGTCTTCAGTTAAGTTTATATCAGCAGCAAATTTTTACAGACTTGTTTTCACAATCCATTAACCTTGTAAATAATCGTTTGATCTGTAGAATTTCAGAAAATGGTGAATAATGCCATCAGAATGAACGGCCCACAGATTCTCAGTGGGGTTAAGAACTGGACTCTGTGGTGACCCATCTTCAATTGAAAATTATGTTTCATGCCACTTTTTTCATATTATAATCTGAATAATAGCTGCATTGTCATCCTGAAAATATTGATGCCACCATGGACGACGAGATTTATTGATGGAAAAAAAAAAGGTCATTCAATTTTTTCAGGTCATCCAGTGATGTCATTTTTGGGTCATACAATGTTGCTGAACCTAGAGTTCATAAACTGGGAAAAAAACAACATTTGCTTAGTTAAATCTTAAGTTAAAGCCTGAATGTCCAGCAATTTCCTTATTTTAAATGAAAATCAAACCAATATTATTGCCTCAGAGATGTTCCATTCGATCATACGGTCACTCTGGGTGGCATTACAGTAACTCCCAGTGCAACCATGAGAAATCCTAGAGTAATGTCTGACCAGGTCTTTTAATTAACATATTTAACAGGTTTCTTGAGCAACATTCAAAATCTGAAGCATCTTGTTCCAAAGTGATGTTGAAAAACTGGTTCATGCACTCATTACATCTAAGATGGACTACTGCAATACAATTTTAGCTGGTTGCCCAAAGAACTCACTTAAAATTCTCCAGCTGATCAAAACACTGCTTCCAGAGTGCTGACTGCCATTACCAGGAGAGATCACATTTCTTCTATTTTAGCTTCCCATCACTGGTTTCTTGTTAAATTTTTGGACAGAATATAAGATTCTTTTAATAAACACAAAGCCCTTAATGGCCAGGGACCATCTCATTTGAAAGATCTCTTTGTTCTAAATTACCCTAAGAGAGCCTATCCTTCCCTGAATGCTGGCCAATTAGTCTTTCCAAGAATCTGGGAGTTTTGAACAATCAAAGCTTTAAGTTTTCAGACTTCTCTTCAGTGGAGCCAGCTCTCAGCTTAGGAATGAAATACTGACATGCATGCAGTTTTTGTGCTAATCTTAAACCTTAAAAAAAAAGCTTCACTGGTTAGTTTTTACCACATTTGTTTTTAATACAGTCTCTCTTGTTTTTAATGTATCTGTTTTAAAAATTTGTACTTTTATTGCTATTTAAATCATATTAATGTTTACTGTTTTACAAGTGTTATTGTTGATCTTTGTTGATTTTTTTAAAGGCTTTTTGTTACATTTAGATTTGAAAGGTGCAATTAATGTGTGTGTGT
>JBBBVU010000003.1:24319260-24333000 GCA_037177055.1 Atherinosoma microstoma
TATAAAACCTTAGCACAAAAACAAGGAAATTTGTGTTTGGTGGATAATTTCTTTAATATCTCAATGCTTATACACAGCAAATCTTACACTATTAAAAACCTGTTAATTTCCCTTTTAAATGGTGCCACATTTTTAAGGAAAATGCATTTGTGGGAAGAGCAGCAGAGTTGAGTATGTAGGTTACGGCCATGAACAACTTGTAAAATAGATTATTCTGCTATTGACTCTTGTTGGGTATTGTTTACTGAATTGAATAATGGAAGTCAGAAGAAACGGAACATATTCACAACTTAATGTGGAAGAACCATACACAGCCACAGTAGCGCTGGTCACACACTGCTGTAGGATGGCATCTAATTCTTAGCATTTGTTGCAAGACAGCCAATGTGGTTGTGTTGGTCACTCTGGCATGAATAGCATTCATTCCCCCCTCTCCAATCACAAATTGTTGTCATCTTGGAGGATAGAGTTCAGGCCCAGACTGTGGAAATATAGGTTGCAGAATCTCTCAGCATTGACATCACTTCCAATGATTATGAGCCTTGTTTTTCCAATGAAGGAAGATGCCACCCCATCCCAACAAAGGCTGGTACCCCATTGGTGCACCAATCAGCATGACATTGTCCATCTTCTCCACACATTGATCCTACAGTCCAAATGACTGTGCAATGGGCCCTGCTCACAGTTACAATCAGGCGTCAATCAGACCTGACTGTGGCACCAGACCTGGCTGTCGGTGCCAGAGGCACAAACAAGAGTCAACAGCAGAATTATTTGTTCGGCATTGGAAAAGATTTGGCACAATTTTTCATGAGCCCAACCCACATACTCAACTCTGCTGTTCATCCCACAAATGCATTTTCCTTACAAACGTGGCACCATTTAAAAAGGAAATGAACAGGCTTTCCAACAGAAAGATTAATTCCCAAGAAGCATTTTTACAACAAAGAAATAATCCATCAAACACAAATTTCCTTACTTTGTGTGCTAAGTGTGACTTTTCTTTTTCCAGCTGGAATGAAGCAACATTCATTTTGATGGTTGATCTTTACCTCGAACAGGAACCCCATAAGGTTTGTTGACAACAACTACATCTTTATCCCGGTACAGAACACTTTTGTGCAGATGTTTGGCCAGCACGTTTGGATGGACCTTTTGTAACTGCAGACTAAACCTTTTCAGCTCCATCACCCTTGCCCGCAAGCCTGACACCGGAGGCTCAGTTGCTTGTGTTTTTGCCTTCTCTTTCTGGATCTTCTGGGCCAGATCTATCGCTCTAAGTCGAGGTTTCTGACCGGAGCCTGGAGCTTGTTTGGTGATAGTCCCTTGACTCCGGTTGATGAACGAAGTTGTCTCTGGACCCCGTTGGCAGGTTATCCGTAATTTGACCAAAGAGAATAACATAGAGTGGCTGGAGGTACGGTCGCCCAAAAAAGCTACTTTTCTACAGCTATTCATTGTTGAATTGTGTTAAATTAAGTATTAGTAGCCTACACGTTAGTCCCAACTGAGATCTCTGAAAGTAACACTCTGGTAAATAACTTCCGGGTCAAAGTTTTCAAATCGATGTTAACTTTCTTTTCACATTAAAGAAATGCAAAAATATTGAATGTTCAATACTTTTATTTGAAATTGTGAAACAACTTCCATTATTTATTTATTTATTTAAATTCTATTACTCTCTTACATAAAAAGTGATTGGGAACTTCAAAACAAAAATAAAAACAATTTCCTCTCAAGTGTCGCCATTTCCGCTTACCCGATATGAGGTACGCTAGTTTCTTTCACCTGCACTTTTCGATTCGATTTAAGCATTAGAATGCAACGTTAACATTAGGGAACCGCTCACCTCGTAGACGATAAGAATAAATCAAACAGCACATCGTTTCTCCAAGGATGTTACGTTGAGCATTATTTTTATTGATGAAAATCTTTAGCAACCAACACGCCACAACTGTCCCGAGGACGTTTATCCTGCATTGCTTAATTAGCAGCAATGATTGGCAAGTTTTGTAAGGTCAAGCAGTGAGGCAATGACGAGATTTAAGCATTGTTTTTTTACATAGTAAGTTCTGTTTTGAGTGAAATTACGCAGCTATGAAGATCACAGACAGCGTGTTGAGGAGTTTCAGAGTAGCAAGGACGTATCGAAACAATTCAGAGAAAGTTAACTGTGTGGACTACAGCCCAAATGGTGAAAGTGCGATCTCAAGCAGCGACGACGACTGCATCATGTTATACGATATCCAACAGGGCAAGTAAGTAGCTATTACAGCTATATTAAACAGCAAAAGGTGAACACTTTGACCAGCTTTATAGACTAACATTTAAGTGTATTGTGCTTGATAGAATAAGTTTGCATGCATTGGTTTATGTTAATGTATGTGTACCATGTTCATTCAGTTTTTTTTTTCTAACCTGTCTTTTCTGTGCTGCTTCAGGCCAAGTAGGACCCTGTACAGCAAGAAATATGGAGTCGACCTTATCCGTTACACCCATGGAGATCCAAACACAGTGGTCTACAGCTCCAACAAACTGGATGGTAATAACTTTGTACTGACAGTCCGCTTTCACCATAAAGAGGCAAATGCATAATGTTAAAACAAACTCAAATATGTGGCACATTTCAGAAACCAGAATTCATTTTGTGTCCCCAGATACCATCCGATACCTGTCACTTACTGACAACAAGTTCATCAGATATTTTCCAGGGCATACTGCACGGTGAGTGAAGCACAAAGACAAACCTCAGTCAAACTGAAGAGTAAAATAATGATTATGGCTCTGACTGATACAATGATGATTGCAAAGGGTACACACTGCATAGAGGAACACAGACAAGTGTCAATGCATTATGTACTTTTGTAGTGGAGCGTTTATTTACTATAAACACGTGAAGCCTCATGGCCCACTTAACAGATCAAAGCAAGAAAGTCCTCCTCTGTATCTCTATCCCTGCAGTTATTCACCTAATAGGCTCACAGGAGTGAGAATAAATATACAGAAGTGTTTTACAGATACTCAAAGTTGTATTTTTAAGATGTTTTTTTTTTTTTTTTTAAATTCCTGCCAACTCACTCCTCTATGGTTAAAGTGACATTTTGTTTGTGTAACAGGGTTACTGCCCTCTCCATGTCTCCAGTGGACCATACTTTCATCTCCAGCTCGTTGGATAAGACGATCCGGATCTGGGACTTGCGCTCTCCCAACTGTCAGGTAAGAAGTATCTGTGAACTGGCCTGAAAATGACACTTCCTCTGTTCTCACGGTCAGCACTTACTCAAATGTGCAATTACAGCTTTAGTGCTAGACTTAGACTAGGGCAAGGCCCTAATTACTGTCCTGAGTATTGAAGACCCTCAAATATGCTGTAGGAACCTAAAGATGGATCTGTTCAGACATAGAACTGGACCAACATACAAAAGTTAGGGGGAAAAAAATCTATAAGCAAAATGTATAATGAAAAAGGAGATGCTGATATGAAAAAAGATTGTAAATCAAGCACCTGATGTTTAGAAAGGCAGAAATTTGGCACTTTTCATGAAATCCATTTACTCTTTTTGTATTTGTGTTTCAGGGTTTGACTAATCCTCTGGGGAGACCTGTGTGTTCATTTGACCCGGATGGTCTGATATTTGCTGCAGGGGTGGAGTCACAGGCCATTAAACTTTACGACTTGCGTGCTTTTGACAAGGTAGAGTTAAGTGTGTAGTGGGTTTGTGTTTGTATGTAAAATGTGCAAGTTTACTTTCAGAAGCTACTATTACTCTGACTAATGATATCTTGCATCCTCTTGCTAATAGGGCCCCTTTTCCAGCTTTGAGACCAGGTTTAATCGCGTCTGTGACTGGACAGGACTCAAATTCAGTAACGATGGGGAACAGATTCTCATCTGTACAAATGGAGGGGCCATTCGCATTATTAATGCTTTCAGTGGATCTGTGCAGCACACTTTTTCAGTAAGTCACAAATATGTTGAATTCCATGTTTATCTCTTAGTAGGATTTCTCTCTTTAGCTAAAATGTGTCTCTGCTTGCTCATATAAAGGGCTACAACAACAGCAAAGGCATTTCCCTGGAGGCTTGCTTCACCCCAGACTCAAAGTTTGTCATGATTGGTAAGGCACAGTACATTAGCTCTATGTTTGGATCTCATTCCTGTAAGATTGAAACAGTGTAAAAACCATATCTCGTGCAGGTTCAGAGGATGGGAGAGTTCACGTTTGGAGCACTGAGAGTGGGATGAAGGTGGCCGTGCTGGATGGAAAACATCCAGGACCCATTAACACTTTGCAGTTCAACCCCAGATACCTGACATTTGCCAGTGCCTGCACAAACATGGTGAGTAGAAACATATATAACGGGATTTTTTTTCATTGACGTGCTCCTGGACAAAGTGCCTATATTTTTGTACTAATCTTTGCTTTTTTTTTCTCAAAAGACGTTTTGGCTCCCATGTGTTGATGACTTATAGAGGGCCCTAAATCACCACCACACAGTGAAGTGGGATTTCTTTGTGAGGGATCCTTCTTTTTATCACAATACAACCTTCATGACACCAGAGATGGTACTTGAGGTCTAACCTGTGTGTGTGTTTTTTTATAAAGATTTGATGTTAATGTTTTTGCAATTGTATTATGATGCTTTTGAAAGGCCTGATGCAGCATTAGCTGAGCAAAATGCCACTCATCCCCTGTAAGAAAAATTGTTTTAACAATTTGGATGCTTTTAGTAAACATTTCTGCATCTTTTTTTTACGTTTAAATGGTCACTGTATTTATTGTGATAATATGTGTTAATAAACAGTGTTTTTTCTAAACCGCTGCACTTTTTTTCTCTTTTCCATTATTACTTTTATCATTCATCTGCCTTCAACAGCTAGAAATCTAGAAATTTTCTGTTTGCTTCCACATGAGAAATTCACACATCCTACATCAGAGCATACATACATCACAGTCAATAAGCTTTAATGAGTTTTTTCTCTCTTTTTTTGTGTGTGGGGGGGTAATTTTTGTGTTTAATATATAAAACAATCAATGTTTGATCGTTTTCAATACATTTTGTAGACTAATATATGAACTTTTCCCATTTTAATTCTGAATAATTAAACTTTAAATCACACTATGTAAACATCCTTGTCTCAGTTTTCAGACGAGTGAGATGAGTATATCAGTGGCTGTCTTGACAGCAACTCTGCAATAACAGACGCAAACCAAAGTTCATGGCCATGCAAGCATGACAGAAATGCAGGCAGCTTCATTCAGTTGGATGAACAGTGTTTTGTGTGTGTGTGTGTGTACACAAAGTGTGTCTTCCTGAAGTAGAGGAGAGGGGTGGGAGCCATGTTGAATAATGTATAGATGCTTGGGTTGTGTACTCACCAATGAGTGAATAATGAATGATCCCATCACAGGTAACCTCACAGGTACACACTTATCTTTCTCTCACTCAGTGTGTGTGCACAAGAAAGACGTGTAGAGGGACAAACGCTGGAAATAATGAGACTGTTAAAGCAATTAAATGTTTTTCTCACTTTAGTGGTAACGTTTATTCCTTCATTTGGCCGTCTAATGCTGCAAAAACAGTTATTTCCGCGTAGAGATCATTTAGAGTTCACTTTTCTAGCTCTCTACATTACATTTAAGAACGTGTAGTGTTTCGTGTTATTAGAAACCTCATATAAATAAAAGAATATGAGTCATATTCTTTTATTTTAATGTAAGATGTAAAGAGTTGCACGAGGTTCCTCCCCTACTCTCTTCTCTTCATTCACTGATCAAAGGCACAAATTATACTGACCACAACAACTTGGGAGGAGGAAACAAAATTGAAATGTAGCAGTCAGATTCTTGCTTGGTGTCACATTTCTGTGACCAGGTGGCTGGAATTTGAGATCATGTGGTTGCGTCTGCCCAAGTTGATCGGCCACTCTATGTGAATGGGTGATAAAATGCCATCATATGTTGCGCACTGACCGCATCTGGAAACACTGCACTGCCCATTGGTGTTGTGATCGGTGGATCTTTGTGCTGGCTTGCACATAGCACAGCAAGGGACAACCCCACCACCAAGATTATTAAAGTTGCGGTCATTGATACGCAAAGAAGTTTTAGATCAGTGGTTGGGGTAGCATATCCACTGACAGGAGCGTTATTACTCTTCAGCCACAGTTCCGCAGATTGTATTTCAAGTGTTCGGAAAGCTCCCGAGTCACCCTCAAGGCGTTTATGTCACTTGTGCGCGTGGGTCCGTCTGTTGGCCATCAGAAGAGAGGCAGCCTACCTGCTCAGCGGGGACACACAGACTAGGACGTTGTCCTTCTTGCATGACAGGAACGTGAAGCTGTGAACACTGACTGCCAAAAGATGTCACATCAAACTGGAATCAATGGTAAGTCTGTATTTAACACAAAGAAAACCTAAAATGCGTTTTGTATTTCTTTTATAACTTCTGAGTAGCATCCCTGTAAATAACACATCTTCACAGTTTTTGAGGGGTGTTCTAAAAAATTCTGTGGTGGTCACTAAACATCATTTACTTTATTTGTTAAGTTTGATTTGAAATGACTCTGGATAATTAAAGCTTATCATACAATGAAGTTTGGAGCCTGTTTCACATTGACTCAGCAAAAAATCCCTCCACTGCTGTTGTAATATCAGTGATTGTGATGAATTGCTCCCACGTTCATTGAGAAAAAGTTAAATCAGAATCGGAATCAATTTATTGTGGCCATTGAACCAGCGTCCCGGTACAACAGAATTGGACTCCCCAGTTAAATAGGGGTGTATATGTATGTGTGTTAAGGCACTTGGTAAGTGGAGCATTGGGGGGGACTGGTTGACGGAAGCGAACCTCTCTCACCTTTCTTACCTGATCTTACATCATTTATGAGGCCGCTGTGTTTGGTAACCATGGCGAGACAGAAAGGAGTATAACAAATTGGTACTTTTCAGTGATAAAGTACCATCCAGAGTTTTGGAAACAAAGGAATTAAGTTGTCTCGCACCTCAAATTCACACGTGTCAGTGATACGCTGGTGTATGTGTCTGCTCTTTGAGTCAGTTTAGGCAGCAGTGTGAATAGCTGGCAGAGGATCAAATTTTCACCCTGAAGTGGAGTCACAGGTTCTTACTTACCAAACTCTCTATCTTTCAATTGCCCATCCTCAGTTTTGACTTTGTCTGCCTTATATCTGGTTACTGCAGCTACATCTGAGCTGAAAGAGTTCCTGGCAAGAGCGAGAGGAGGTTCCATCCGAATAATGAAGATTATCATCAGAAATGGTATGACATGTGGGTTGTATTCATAAGCATCTGACAGACGTTTGACCATCACCTGTTTTGTTCTAAATGCTGTTTTCTTTTCAGAGGAGTTGGTGCTAGATTCATGTAGAGAGCCAGCACAGAGTTGGGACAAGGATTACGATCACTTCCTGCTTCCTCTGCTCACGCCCCAGCAGCCTTGTTATATCCTCTATCGTCTGGACTCCCAGAATGCACAGGGATACGAGTGGATCTTCATTGCTTGGTCACCTGACCAGTCACCTGTATGTATCCAGATGCTGATCAGTCAGTTTCTCCTTCACCCAAAAGAAAACAGTTATAGATTTAAATAAGAAGGCAGCAACCAAATTAAATAATGTAACTAGTTAAATCACTGTTTAACTAAACAGCACAGATTGCTTGATTTTTTTTTTTTTTTAAATTAAGCTGACTTACTTTTAATGGACAGACATTGGAATTGAGTTTTTAAAAGTATGCCACATAATTGTTTATATAGTGTTACATTACACTTGCAGGAATGCAAACATCATGTCTGGTTAGTAGTTACAGTGCTCGCCATAAAGTGACAAGGCACAACATCTGAAAAATCTCAAACTTTACATGATGAAATTTCTTTAGCTGATTATTTATATTATACCATTTTTTTAATAAAGTTCCTAATTTCTGTTTTATTTTCTAAAGGATAATTATACTTTTTCAATAAGTTGATACTTTTCTGTGGTCTTAATGAAAGTCTTTGCCACGATTTGGTCAAAATACAAGAGATACACAGAATGGCGGCTCCTTCTCAGTCATGTTTTAGTTAGCTGCTGTTATGAAATAAAACTTTGCTTAATTTGCTAATTAAAACTTTGCAATTAAGTAAAACTTTGCGAACAACCAAAAAGCCACTTTCATGCAAGCATTATATGCAGTTTAGTTCAGGAGAGTTGGTACCATGTAAGGTGGAATCCTTGCATTAAACTGGCAAGTTGGAAAATAGTTTAGGAAAAAAACAAACTAACCGATTTTTACCAACCAATGCTGAAACATTAGCCTCAAAAAGGAAAAGAAAGAAAAAAGTCTATCCACACGACTCTCGTCCGAGGGTTGGGGCTCAGTGTACCAATGGGAGTTGCTCCGATGAAGCCCACAATAGAACAGTTTGTGCCCAAAGGTTGCTTCTTCTCTTCATGGGTCTGACATTTTTTTGAGACAGAAGTGACCCTAAATCAGGGGTGCCCAAGTCCAGTCCTCGAGAGCTACTATCCTGCAATTTCTAGATGTTTCCCTCTCCAACACACCTGGATCAAATGAATGCCTCGTTACACGGTCTTTGCAGAGCTGAATGACATGCAGGACGGAATTCAGCCATTTGATTCAGGAGTGTTGGAGAATAGATGCATCTAGTTGCAGGATGGTATCTCAAAGACGGGAAATGAGCACCTCTGCCCTAAACATATGGTCCTTTTCCACTAGTACATATTTGGCTCGACTTGACCTGGTTTATAGGGTTTTCCATTAGGTAGTAGCGTAGTACTGTAGTAGCACCTACTAGGCCTGAGTTTGACCACATGGTGCGCCCATCAAAATAAAGAGAACTTCTTAGATAGGAATCTGTTCTTCTGATTCACTACAAAGCATCGGCTTTCAGAGCCGCTTCTTTTGTGCATGACATCACTACTCGCAGCCCGTGGCTTTCTCTGGCTATCTTCTTTTTCTTTGAGTGTGACAAAACAACATTGACCAATCAGCAGGTATACCATTGCCTCAATGTCCTCCATTGTTGTTTCGTGTTTGTGTTGCATACGAAATTGTGCTTGAACTATATTTTATAATGGTGTAATGGTAAATGACCTAAACCGAGTAGAGTCAAGAGCCAAGTAGGTGCAAAAAGAAAAGACTTGGTTGTGAAATATATGAGTTTTTAAGTTAAAAATAACTCCAAACATCCAAAAGTTCTTGATATTTTCTGTTGACAGAGTCAAATTGTTTCTGGAGAGGATTGTGGGCATCAATTCCTAGACACTGATCAGCAAAGATATGTTTTTCTTTTTCTTTTAGAAATTAAATAATGTTATGAATGAGATATGAATAAACCACTCTGAAAAGCTTGAGAATTTAGATAAGAGCAAAAACTGGATGAAATGCGCTTAAAATGGGACTTTCTGCATCCAATCAGAAACAGCTTAAACTAAAGGGAAATCATCAGAATATAAACAATTAATTTTATTTATAAGATCACCTTCACCTCCAAGACAAGATTAGTATATTTTTCAATTCAATTCAATTTTATTTATAAAGTGCTTTTCATGCAGAAGCAACACAAAGTGCTTTACATGGTAAAAACAATTTTTTTAGATGAATTTAAAACCTTCATACAACAATATGTAACAGAAATTTAAAATATACACCTCAGTATCTCTTTCACACAAAATATTATATATATATATATTTATATATACTATTTGTGGTTGGTGATGCGTACTGGGATATGATGATATTCTGGGGAAATGGGTTTGGCTGGGAATGTGTTCTGGTTGTGGTACCGTCAGTCTGTGACTTATTTGCATGTAAAGATAATAGATTGAACTTTACAATGAATGGACAGAAACTTTCACCTTGCAAGCAGATACATGTGTAAACAATCTGACTCCACTTGCAAATTGCTCAAATCTTCAAGGGAAGTACCAGCTCTCACTTAAACCATCACAAACAACCAAAAGCAGTCCCCGGTAGTGAAAGTTGTGGTTAAAGTTGATGATTTTCTCCTCTGTGTCTTTGTATCTTTTAGGTGAGGCAGAAGATGATGTATGCAGCGACCCGTGCCACACTGAAGAAAGAGTTTGGAGGAGGCCACATCAAAGACGAAATATTTGGCACAGTTGAGGTAAAATCCCTCTTCTGAGAAGACTGATCAATCATTCTTCCTCTTATCAATCTGCTGGTTTGCCTCTGTTTGCAGGACGACCTGTGCCTCCAGGGGTACCTGCGCCACATGTCCTCCTCCTCTTTGCCGGCTCCACTCACAGCAGCTGAGCAGGAGCTACAACGAATCAAAGTTACAGAGGTATACAAAATAAAAAGCAGGCTGTCTGAATATGATTGCATAACTTCTTATTTGTGTGCTTATCATTTGTGCTTCAAATCTTCTTCCTGCAGGATAAAGTTGTTTGGGTATGTTCATTTTCTTTCTGATTAAAGGATTCAAGCGTGTTTGAGAAGAAAGAAATTGATTTTCTTTTTCCCCCCTTTTATTAATGGCCCTTTGTGTTTGCAGGATGAACGTAGACGGATTGGGACTCCAACAGCCCGAACGAGGGTTTGTTAATTCCTGTACAAACACATGAATTATGTTTAGTGACGCTATAAGAGAAATGACCAGAGAATTTTGCACACGTTTTTCCCTCAGGTCACAATGGAGTTTGGCTTAGACAAGAGGGCACAGACTCTTCAGGGTCTTGCTTTTCCTTTACAAGACGAGGCCAAACGAGCTTTGCAGCAACTCAAGCAGAAGCGCCTCAACTACATACAGCTGGTAAGCCGTGGCAGAGACCTGCACTGCTCATTCCACCATCTGCAACCCATGGTGTGACAAACTTTCAGCAAACAAGCTGTAAAGATTTATTTTTGTATAATGTGGTGAGATTAGCTATACATGATTTGGTCACTGAACAAAAGCTTGCTTATATGTGTTGTATTGCTGCAGAGGCTGGATGTAGAGAAAGAGACTATTGAGCTGGTTCACACCAAACCGACAGAAATCCACGAGCTTCCCTTTAGGATTCCCTCAGATTCCCCCAGATACCACTTCTTCGTCTTCAAACATTCCCATCAAGGCCAGCTGCAGGAGGCGCTTGGTCAGTATACTGTCATCTTTATATAAAGGGTAAAAGAAGTATGTGTATAAGGTTTCATAACGAAAAGATTTAAGATAGCACTACAAAAATGCAATATTACAGGAAAATTCTTGCAATCATTGGAAATGTTATTTTAATAGCATTATGTAAGCAGAATTCAGAAACTACTAACCAGTTTAATACTTAAACTATATTATTTTACTTTTATTACTTTTTTACATTCATACAATGAATCAGAAGCAACAAGCAAAGCAAAAGAAAAAAACATGACTTTTTGCAATCCCTTTAAATTATCAGCATTTTTTTGTGTTGAGTATTTTCCTCAGTTTTCTGTATTTGGCTTAATTCTTAAATGTTCAAAAAACAATGGAAAATGTTTGTATTTTTTTCATTTCTTTGAAACAAGAATGATCAGAAATGGCTGTGATAAAGAGTTAATAATATTGTGGAGAAAAAAAGTTTAATAATCTAAGCTTGAAACAGTAATGGAACGTTATATATTTACTTTTGGCATTACATAGCCAAACCAAGCGGTTTACTTTCACATATGTTGAATCAGATTCATTGTAGTCACTGAAAAATGTGCTTTACCAAGTGGTACCAATGGAGGGTTAAAATCTATTATCATTTAGTTATGATGTAGGTTGAGTCCTCTGATGTAATGATTGGAAAAATTAAAGCATCTCCTGTATGTGTCCATGGAAGTATTTCAGTGCTCCTTGTGGGGGAAGAAGATCCAGAAATCCAATCTTCTGTTTTTAACCTGCAATACTGCCTCTTTGAGGCACCTGACTCTCATCTAGGTGTGCAGGGAGGTTTTTTTCCCCAAAAGATTTTGAAAAACAAACAAACAAATAAAATAAAAAAGTCTTTGTAAAACCCTATTATCAAGTCAGTGTGTAAACTCCAGTGGACATTTTTTTTAACAAACTGTGCAACATACTATTGAATATATATTGACCTGTGAAGTAACTCATAACTAAAACTGTAATGAAGTTAAAAGTACAATATTTCCCTACGTTTCAACAACTACATTTGAAAATACTCCAGTTTTTCACTATTTTGTAAGTGGAGAGAAAAGCCTTTTAGTTACGTAACCCCACCACTACATAGTGCTGTTAAATGTCAGAGACTGGTTGGAGTTCCACATTTATTACACAGAAGCTTTTCTGAAGATGTTAGTCTCAGTGTTTCCCATAGCCTCATGTCGTTGTCAGGGTGCCAATCCTCAGCTCAAAGCCTCACAAATCCATGTTTTTATGGATATTTACAATGAATGAAATGACTGTGTGATGTGAAAGGATGCCTCACATTGATGCAGCAATGAATTATTGCTCAACTCTGAAGTTCCCTTTAGCTGTGTGGAGTTTTTAATGTCTCGGTTTATGTGTTCTGCAGGCAGGTCTGAAGAAGCCCCGATGATCCCACTAGATCAGGGGTGGGTGGATAAGTTCGCTCCTTGAGAGCTGCAGTCCTGCAAGTTTTTGATGTTTTTACTGTATCAACATACTTGATTCTAATAAATGAGTCACTGAGCAAAACTTCATAAGCTGTTGGATCCATTTCATTTGAATCAGATGTATTAGAGCAGGGAAACAGAAAACCTGCAGGACTGTGGCTCTCTAGGACCAAACTTGCCTACCTTTGCTTTATACCAGTGGTTCTCAAAGAGTTTTCAGAAATGTACCCCCTTTGGAATCATTTTTTAGCTGAGTACCCCCTAACCAATGCAGAGCTTTTTGGTTGGGAACAGAAGTAAACCGGACTGTACTGTCGGTGCCCGATTTGTTAAAATTTGCACCTAAAGAATCACTTTCAAATTTGAAACATTTTAAAAGGACATACTTAAAACATGTTATCAATAATTCAGGACTAAATTCATGGGAAACATGTTAAAACATGATAAATGTCTTCTGTTGTTTTTCCCTCCAAGCTTTTGCAGGACAGACGTCTTTATAAATATCGTTGCAATGCATCAAAGACAAGCAACAAGTTGTGGATTTTCACTCACATCTATCAATTCATCCAGCTGGAGTGAAAATTTGTCTCCAAGTTTTTCCACAACTTGCTCAACACTAGCCATTTTTACACAGACACACGTGTTTGGATTAAAAGCCTGATCAGAATAAGAATAGTTCATGTTAAATTAGATTAAATTAAATTAAAACTGAACACTGAGGATACATTTTCTCTATAAACTTAAAAATATATTCTATTTATATCACAGGATTATCAGAAATCTTACAGAAAATATTTTTGTTATTTTCATTTTCTCAAGTAGCCTATGCTTTGGAGTGTCCCAAAGTACCCCTAGGGGTACTTGTACCCCTATTTGAAAAACAGTGCTCTAGACTACCTGACCACCACCCCAGTTATTTATTTATTTATTTATTTATTTATTTATTTATTTATTTATTTATTTATTTATTTATTCATTTATTTATTCAAAATTTTTTATTCTATTTAACTAACAATCAATTTATTTATTTATTGATTTTTTATATTTTTCTATTTTTTTATTTTATTTATTAATCTATCTACCTATATTTATTCATCTATTTATGTATTTATCCATAAATTACTGTGTGTATGTGTGTTTTGTCAATTACTGCCCTCTT
>JBBBVU010000003.1:24333669-24349874 GCA_037177055.1 Atherinosoma microstoma
CCCCCCCCCCCCCCCCCCCCCCCCCCCCCCCCCCCCCCCCCCCCCCCCCCCCCCCCCCCCCCCCCCCCACACACCCACCATAAAGCAGAATTCATTATAGTGATGCATCATCATGCAGATAAGATGTTGTTGTCTTTTTGAAAGTCTCCTTAAACTTTTCTGGTCTACCAGTGAACCAATCATTCCTTATTTATATGTTCAGCCAAATGTTTTAGAAATCCATTAATAGATCCAATATTTCTAAAAACCAAGTAAAACATCACAAGTTGCTGTATATTAACAGCCATTCAGCCGCTAAGTCTTTTCTTAAGGGGAGTGTATTAAGGAATTGAGGTTTTCCCTGGCCTGTAGCGTGTGTTGCTTTTTTAGCTTTTTTCTTTCTTTTGTGTTTGCAACGATCCAGAACACACAGGAGGAAATCATTTTCTACCATATACACTGCTCCTTAACTGGAAGTAATCTCTTGTTTGTAGGTCAGTTTGAGAGCTATACCATTCTCAAGACTTGAGTATAGTATTTGGTTGTCACTTCTTTTTTGAGGCACGAATAGAGCATGATCTGGATGAGAGTGTGAAGCTGGCTTAATACAGTCATAGCAAAAAATAAACACCACCTTTCAATCCTAAATTTACATGTATCAGGCATTTTTTTTAAATCACAAGGTTTTTATCAGGTTTTAAATTAGGAAAATGCTACTTAAGATAAAGAAACATGACATTGTGTCATTATGTGTAGAACAAAAAGTAAGTCAAAAGCAGTGCATGAAAAACTAAATGCAAACATACTGCTTCCGCAGGAGCTGAGAAGGTAACACAATGCCAAGGAGGAAAGACATCTACAAAGATCTTAGAGAAGCAATAGTTGTTGCACATCAATTTGAGACAGGTTATCAGGACATTTTCAAACAATTTGGAGTCCATTGTGCTCCAATGGAAAAGATTATTCACAATGGAAAACATTAAAGACAACTGCCAAACATCCCAGGAGTGTACGTCTCAGCAAGTTCCCTATAATTTCACACAACGCCATGCACAAATGAATTGATAAAAAAAATAAAAAATAAAAAATTCTACAGGTCTCTGTTAACATGTTATATGTTGCTGTTCATCGTAGTGTCGTTTTTAAAAAAGGACTGAATAAGCCTGAAGATGACAGTGTGACTAGTGAGATGTTCTGGGACTCTAAGATACAGAAAATAATTACTTGCCTGATGCATAAAACCTTAGAAATGAAAGAGCGTTTCTTTCCTTTTTTATTTCTTTTCTTCTTTTTCTTTCTTTTTTTTTTTACCATGACTGTGTCTAATCAATTAGTGAATTAGTTTTAAAAGAACCATAAGCAAACCTTTTACAAGGAGATAATTGAACTGGGATTTATTACACAGAAAAAAATATTTTTATCTTAATAGATTTATAAATGCCACCTTGACAGACTGGGTATAGAAAATGGCTGGATGGATAGATGGATGGAGCTTCTCTCCCTGCATTGTTTTCTCTTGCCTTTGCTCCCTGCTTTTCTTTCATTTTCGATTCAGCTTACAAAGATCACAAAGAAATCGCTGCGAAATTTCTGCTTTAGGGTGGATTATCAATCATATTTTCTAAACGTGTGCAGACAGTTCGCTCTCTTTACGAAATCTAAACAAACCTTACCACATATGCAGATGCCTTCATCGGCCACCTGGTCATGTTTTGACAACATTCAGCTAAAAAAAAAAGCAAAATAAAAAACAACTGTTTCTTTACATGGTTCTACAATAAAATATGTTCTGTATTTGTTTGCGTGCGTTCCCTCATTTCCTCCTTTTTTAAATGCATGTGTGACTGATATCCCATGGCCATGCAGGAAAGCAGGCAGCAGCAGGGGTCATGGGGTTGTGTGTGTTTTCCAAGAAGGCGCTCTACTCAGAAACTCTGGCTGTGTGCTCTGATGCTTTCATGCCTCACGGGAAACACGGTTGATGTGAACATTTTTTCTTGGAAACAAGGTTCAGAGTTGAATAGCAGCATTTGAATTGGTCATTATCTCAGTACATGGGAACTAAGCGCTGGGTTCTGATGAATCTTTAAGGACATACTGATTTAAGATAAGTTAGTATTTATTTTCCAAGAAAACAAATTTGCATCTCTAAAGATTTTTTTATAACAACCTAAGAAGACAATGACTGGGTAAGTTTTTTCAGAGGGGAAATGGGCTACGAAAGGAAATAAAGTAACTGGACAATGTAGGCTATTAGTGTTTGTTTTAGTTAACATCATTTAAATATTATTTATCTAACAGACTTTAAGTCAGAAAACTCAATTCATTTCATAATGTAATGAACCTCAGCATTTCACGCTGTAAATGATTTAGCTTGCTGTTTGTTTTTATGGTTTCCTTTTTCATTGAAGGCAATGTAGCAAAAGACGCTACTGCTGTCTGCTCCGGCAATTTACAAACATTAACAGTACCGGAAGTAGCCTAGTGCTGTTAATTTTCAACCTTGTAGTTTAACCGAACGGTGGAGAATTTGTCTTATTCAGTTCAACGTGAAGTTGAAACTTTTAATATAATATAGACTTTTAATATACAGTCATTTAATTCTAAAAAGAAATAGCCTACAGGCTAATGATAAAACATAATAAACTTATGATACAGAAGCTATCTGCTAAACAAATCTTGCTGGCAGTTACCGGCCTATGAGCAAATAGAGGAAGATTAAATGATGATCGTATCGGAATCAATTTCTCTGAAGCTGCCATTTAAAGCAATTCTGTATAGCCTATCTGTTCAGGTTTTTATTTAACAATGTATATTTATATTTCATTTTCTCCCTTTTGCTCTTTTTAAAAAAATGTATCATTTTATTCACATTCACAAAATAATAATTAAAAAGGAATGGGCAAAATCTTTCAAAACTTTTTGTACACCACCTTTTTTTTTAAAATCTGAAATGATTGATACATTTGTATGAAAAGATTTGTGCTCATTTAAAGATTGAAGGACTAATATAAAAATGTTCATTTCTATGTAGTTTTTTTCATTGTTTCTCTGGGACTAAAGGGAAAATATACGACAAAAACAGCAGGATTGGCTATCGCCCAAATAATAATGATCAAAATCAGTATCGGAAGCCAATGCAAAGGTTTCTCACAGCAGATTAAATAATTTTTTTCTTCTTCTTACTGTTGCAGTGGTTTATTCTGTTAGTTGTGAAGACAACTGCTGGTGTATCTTATATTGAAATATGTACAGGAAGCAGTGTGTGTGTGTTGTGTTGTGTTGATGGGTACGCGGGATGCTGCTGGCTGCAACCTTTCTGTCGCTGAGGGCGCTGAAACACAAAACCTTTCCTGGAAACAGATTCCGGGAATCTCCGTCAGTCAGCCTGAACTGAGCTGCTGCTGAGCTGCACTTTACAGATGCCTCGCGCTCCGCTTCAGTCGCAGTTTCAATCTGCAGCAGAACACACGGATATATTTTCTTATTTTGACATCGGTCATAAATAAATACTGATAGTGAGAACCGCTGTTAGATTTCTTTAATGGTAGCGGTCGTTTTATTTCTCCTTGATTTAAGGTAAGATTATGTCACAGATTGGATCTTTACATGAATTTGATTGCAGTATCTTACTAAATGTGCTGCGATGAAAGCGTCATGTAAGAACTTAATGCTGTCATTTATCTATATGATAACTGTTTTACGTTGAAGTCCGTGTCTTTGGATTTGTTTGGGCTATTTTGTCATGTGCACCACAAAAAACAGCAGCGATGCAACTAAATTAACAAATTAACTGAATATTTATATAATTAAAAAAAATTTTAAATTAATGTTTTCTAAAGAAAACGCAGGATGCAACTTTTTTTGTTTTATTTTATTTTAAGATGTGTTGCGTTTTGCTTCTTTGTCATGTTTTACATTTCTCTTCTTTTAATTCCAATTAGCGTTCTTCCCCTTTAGTTTGCTTCGATTTGAGCTCGTTGCACATTCTTGAGAATCTGAGATTTTCTTATTTTTAGTAATTGTAATTATACCTAGCAATATTTGCTAATTTGAACACCTAATGTCAACATTTTCATTCTTCATTTCTGCAGCAAATTTAAAATATAAACCAGTGGGCTTGGGGCATTTAGGATTACAAATACTTGGATGACTCTGAATAAAATCACATGAGAACATAGATTCATAATAAAAAATTAATTCCAACATTATTATTTTTGACAGACCTACGTTTGGTCAGAAATGGTTGCCAGGGCAGTGGCCATTTTGCATCACGAGGAACAAGGAAGTTCCTGCTGCCCGTATCCTTGCCCTCCAACCTGGGCTCCAGCAGAGGACCTCCGCTGCATCACTACCACCTTCCAGTACCTACAGACCTCAGGTAGACCATCAGCTCACATCATTTATTATTTGAAGAAGGCTTGATCCTTTTCACTCAGTCTGCATGATGTTACAGACAGCATTAAAGTTGACCCAAATTCCCAAATTAAGCTGCATCCATGTCACATGTAAAAAGCTAATGTTTAAACAATTTGCCATTTTCTAGGTTGGTATTGGGGTTCTATCTCAGCGAGTGAAGCTCGAGAAGCTCTCCAGACAAAGTCTGATGGCACTTTCCTGGTGCGGGACAGCACTCACCCTCAGTACATGCTGGCCCTGTCAGTGAAGACTCGCTGTGGACCTACTAGTGTGCGTATAGAGTACAACAGGGGCTGTTTCTGGCTTGACTCCATTTCCCCTGGACTGCCTCACTTGCAGTCCTTCCCAGATGTTCTCAGCCTTGTCCAGCACTACGTTGTCTCAGGCCAGACACAGCAGGACCTGGCAGCAATTAAGCCCCAAACAAAGCCTGAACCTGCACAGCATGCAGCTAAAGACCGTGGAGTTCCTCTGAAGCTGGTGCATCCTCTGCACACCATGCAGGGTTTTCCTTCTTTGCAACACCTGACACGCCTCACCATCAACAAACACACAAACTGCCCTGACCGGCTGCCTCTCCCAAAGCCTCTGCTACGCTTCCTGCAGAACTACCCTTTCTTTATATGAAGATCTCTGAGGGGGATGAAATGATAGAAAAACAGTCAGGGTCACTCTCCATGACCACATGCTGTGAATCTGGGGCAGTGATAGACCCAGCGTGGCAGAGGACGGAGGGGAGAAGGTTCAAGCACAATAAACCAGAGTGACCTCAATGCTCATGAATGAGTTCAGTTTTATTCCATCATAATTTTGTTTAATTTTTCTTTCTGTTTGCCTCAGCTACTGTGAAATGCCAATGTGTACATTTTTGTTCTTTTTTTTATTATTGTTATGGTACCCATTATACTATCAGTAGGAAGCATAAACTTGTGATCACAAGTATGTAGTGACCGACTGGTTCGTCATTTCAACAGATTTGGGTTTTGCTTGTCAAGATCTGTGTTTTCTGGGCTTTGGAGCTCAGAAGTGTAGCGTTTGAATATTGAATATAACTGAATTTAATAAAATCAAGGAATCTGGTTACTTACAATTCAGCTAACAGTGATCCAATGTAACACTTTCAATATCTGCTCATCTCAGTATCAGAACTGAAGCAGAACATGTCCTTACTTAATTTCATTATTATTTTCTTGTCATAGCTTTGTCAATTCAGCGAAATTCAACAGATTAAATATGGATCATCAGAATGATTCTTCCCTGCTTTTCTGAGTTTTATTGGAAATATTTTCAATCCAACAACAACAAACATTTAAAAAATATGGAGGACACAGCGATAAGTTATGAATGGGTGAAAAGATTCAGGTCAGGCTGTAGTTACAAGATGTGCAGACTGGATGACTTGCTGTGGTTTACAAGTCTTTTTTTAAAAAAAAGATCAAATAAAGAACTTTGTACATTGCGTGTTTTGTATTTCTTTTATAATCAAAATCATGATGTAAAATCAGATAATGTTTCACAAAGGAAGCCACTTTCCCTTTGATAAACATTTCATTACCAACATCAAATACTCTTAATCCAAAACAGTTGATAAAGGACATCTGTTTGCAAATTGGTTCTCAGAAAGGGATCATAAGTCTCTTTAAATTTCAGAGAAGTAAATCTATATTTCACCTTTTTAACAGCTGGCTATTTCAACATAGAGATGAATTGGAGGTATTACTGTTTTCATGGAAACACATCTGAGTTAGTTAGAACTGAGCAACCCACAGAAAGCCTCTTATCGGGATTAGAGTAAGAGCTGCAGTTATTAATACACTGCTGTGCCAACTGAAAACTGAGTATGTATCCTAATGTCCCTCCCTTCTCCAACATTACAGTTCAGAAAATCATGTCTCAGTCAAAAGTTAAATTATATGCATCGTTGTAAGGACCAAATCATGTGTTTGATGTTCTTCTTTGTAGATTAATTTTATTGTTATTCTAGCAGCAGGTGTCAGATTTGTACCGCTGACTTATGGAGCGATAGAAGAGGAATTTTGATCGGTGTGGAATTGGCAGTATCATTATGCAAAAGTACCCTATTAGTACATTTAAAGTTTGATTTTCAAAATCTTATTCAATAAAAGTTCCTAAATATAAAAAAATTTTAATGCTCAAAAACCAGAAATCATCCAGTTTTACTCACATTAGGCTAATATTTGGGTCAAAAGTTACACAGTATCCCTATGAGAAAAAATAAAGGTGAACTACTGTTGGCCCCTGAACAAGGTCCTTAAACCCTGACTGCAACCACACTTTAAAATGGCAGCCCACTGCTCCAAATTCAGAGCAGCAATTTCCCAATTAGGTTTACCAAAGTATACATTATTATTACTATCATTATATCCACTGATGTGGATATATACATTTCATACAGCCAAATTTACCTCTGAAGAATCACCAAGGCCTAGATCTAGTTCAAGCTGACACTGGGTGAGAGGGGAGAAGGTCAATGGTTCATCAGAGGCTAATACAGAGACCACCACCATGCACACTCTCCTTTAACCATTTTATTTCTATCACTTCTACTAATAATGATGATAAATTTGATCGTAACTTTACATTTTAAACAAAATCTCAAAATGCTACCACCACCACCAACAACAACAACAACAACAACAACAACAACAACAACAACAACAACAACAACAACCATAATAATAATAATAATAATAATAATAATAATAATAATAATAATAATAATGATAATAATAATAATGATAATAATTTGTAAATTTTTTACAATATTGTCATCCTGTCCCCACCCCCAGACTTCCCTCCTGCTAATCCTCCAGCAGCAGCGCAGGCATCAGCGACGGAGGCGAACAAAGCGCTTCTGTGACTTCAGTTAAATAATTTTTTTTTAAAAAACCAATCACTTGGTAAGTGTGTGATACTCACAACCAATGTCTGTTTCCATTTTATTACCGTACTTGATCGTCACGAGAAATACAGTTATTTATATTTTTTAATCGAAAATTTCTTCCAGAATCTGCTGAGGTTAGCTACCTAGCTAACGGACCGATAAAACTCGCTTTGACTTCCGTTATGCTAAGCTAAGCCGGCTAGCTGTGCCGGTTTGGGTCTTAAACGAAAACTTTATTAGTTTGTAGTTAGAACTGAAATACACAAAGGGTAATGGTCATACGTGTGTTATATTTTAAATACCACAGATATTTTGTGTAACAACCCAGCATGTTATCGCTAAAATTAAAACTGCATCCTTCGTTTGGCGCTAGCTGGTTAGCCACATTAGTTGGCGTCAAGTCTTTTGTAAACAGAACATCCTCCTGGCTGGTTATAATCTAGGTCAGCCAGTACTGCAGTGATTTGCAGTTACATGATGCTGTGAAGTTTGTAAGCAATTAATGGCGACGAGTCTAACAGAATTATTAGTCAAACCGGAGTTTGCCATCAACGCTGGAGCGGAAATGTATCAGTCCGAACTCAATTAGACTTGGATTTTCGGTTTTATAATGCTTATTTTTGCTCTGAATATACCACACAGTTGACAGGGGAACCATAAACAGCCGTAATGTTGACGTTTTCACGGAAAACCAAATAGTTAGCCTCGGGTATTGGTTTTAGACAGGTCTGGGGTTGTGTCAACACAGCTGAAGGTTGTTGGCTGCTCATCGTTTCTCGGGCGCAGTGTTAGTAAGTTGCATTATGCCTTGGTGCAATGAAATGGCACGTTCCTTTAAAAAGATAAGTGTTCTCACGTTGAAACTTCTACTGTTTTCTTCCCTTTGTCTGCAGCTATGGCAGCAATCAGGAAAAAGCTGGTTATAGTTGGAGATGGAGCCTGCGGGAAGACCTGTCTGCTCATTGTGTTCAGTAAGGACCAGTTTCCTGAAGTCTATGTGCCCACTGTGTTCGAGAACTACGTTGCTGACATTGAAGTGGATAGTAAACAGGTATGTGTTGTTTTCCACCTCTTACATTTCAGACAAGAAACAGAACCTAAAACAGCTGATTGCTGGATGTGCTGCTTCCACTTCTTTCACCCTCATCTTCAGGGGTCATAGGTGACTTGATGTGTTGATTACTACAAATGAACTATACTTATCTTGAGGGTCTGAATTGATTACAGCTTCGTTTGGAATAAGAGCATTTAGCAAAGCATGTATTAGTCTTAATAACATGCTTAGAGTGGATAAACTGTTATATAAGAGCCATATTTATTTGTTTTAATAAAATCAAGTATGAGTCACAAATTAATCTGCTCTGTTGTCTGACGTAGCATCGACATGCAGTACACAGGACTTTCCTATATCAGGAATAAAAGTCTGTTTATAAGGTCTTCATTTACTCAGGCAGAAGTAACACATTTGTTTAAATGGTTAAAGACAAAAGATAATTATAGATCTTGGGGCGTTGTAATCAATACTGCCATCATTTTATAACATTAAAACGAAAGGTTTTAATTTAAGTCTAAATGTCTTTGTCAAATGTTAAAAAGCCTATATCCAAGTTTAAGAAGTCACTGACATCCAAGAGCAAGCTGCATCAAATGGTCATGAGGTCTAAATGTAAGGTTTGCATGTTGTATGTAAAAGTTTACTTGGAAACATGGTGAATATAGTTATGTATACTGGATCCACTGGATCATAAAGGATAGATGCATACATGCATTTTTCAGTGCCAGACCTGAAGCCTAGAGAAGGTTTGTGTCTTGTGAGTGATAACTTGCCATCTCTGTTGGCAGGTTGAGTTAGCGCTCTGGGATACAGCAGGCCAAGAGGACTATGACAGACTGCGTCCACTCTCTTATCCAGACACTGATGTCATTCTTATGTGCTTCTCCATCGACAGCCCTGACAGTCTTGGTATGTATAAACGGAGAGCTCTGAGAATGTTTCTGGCACATTCTTAACTTCTGATCTAGTCACTGTGTCTCTAATGTAGTCACTTGATCTCCATTTCTACTAGAAGCTTTGTGGAAAAAGACAAAGTCAAGAGGAAAACAGTTCATATGTAGTTTCAAATTATTTCTGATCTTGTTAAATAATTAGGAGGAAAACAGGCAGACTAGTTGAGAATTTTAAAATAGCTCAAATAATTTCATAAGAATTGTAAATTAATCGCATAACGGGGACATCTGTTGGACTTGGAGAATTGTGTTCCATCAATCTAAGCAGTCCGTTTTCACACACACACTATTTTTTTAGAGATGTTCTACAGGGGTGATGTGAGTGTGCAAATGTCTGCAGCATTCACTTTTTGCAGAGATTTTAAGACAAATTTCTGGAAGATTTGGATTACTAGGCAACCTTCTGGACATTTTACCAAAGTGTTTATTGCAAGTATGTGTGGTTCTAAGAACTGCTGCTTCACACACTTATCTTGATTCCAACTTGTTTGATGATACTATAAATATAGAAACACGATAACAGTCAAGGAGCTTCAACATCCATTTTAGACTTCATCTCACCTAAAATCGAAAGCTCCAATGACTAAACATAAAATTTATTAGCTGATGGACAATTAAATGGCAGCTATTTTATCTAGTAACTAATCCCTTAAGTTGTAGCAGAAACCCTAAATATTTGACCTCTTCAGGCTGTCACATATTTGTATCTTTTTCTTTTTTGTAGTCTTGCTTAATATTGTCTGTATTTCAAGGTTGGTCATTAAAAATAGTGAGAAACTGAGATGGATACCATTAACTTTCTTCTGATGTGTAATAAACTAAACATTTGTGGATTCTAGCTTGATGCACAACATACTGTCATATTTACTCCTGCATCTCTGAGTTATGCCTCTGCCGTGTTTTGTCTTTTTATTTAGAGAACATCCCTGAGAAGTGGACCCCTGAGGTGAAACACTTCTGCCCTAATGTTCCCATCATACTGGTGGGAAATAAAAAGGATCTACGTAATGATGAGCATACTCGAAGGGAGCTTGCCAAAATGAAGCAGGTAAAACTTCAGACAACACAAAAATATACAAACACATAAAAAAAAGTTTCCTTAAACCCCCTCTCGTCTGTTTCTGTAGGAACCTGTGAAACCAGAAGATGGTCGGGACATGGCTAACAGGATCAGTGCCTTTGGATACATGGAGTGCTCTGCAAAAACAAAGGATGGCGTGAGGGAAGTGTTTGAGTTGGCCACCAGGGCTGCACTACAGGCCAGGCGGGGAAAGAAGAGCAATAAATGCATCCTACTGTAAATGTGGAATGGGGACTGCTTCTTACAGGGGGAAAGAAGATGGAAAATGAGGTCAATCTACCCCCATACACACAAAAGACTGTTCTCCCATTTTTACTAAAGGTGTGATGCTTTTACTGTTTTGTCTTAAGGAAAAGTAGTCAGGTTCTGTCAGTATTCAATTTTGAGGTTATGGAAAATACTTTTTGTACTTTTAACATGAGTAAAATTTGCCATATAAAACCACTGTTAACATGTAATTGAAAAGATCAGCCAGGGGACCTGTTGTCATACCGGCCATCTACAGTTAAGTGCTTAAGCCCTGCCTGTTAATCGAAGGAATGTGTCCACAGCCAACTAGGGTAAAGTACCTGCACACTGACCTGTATTCCCCTAATTATTCCAACAAAGTGATCCACACATGAAGTTGAAACTTGTGTGTGTGGGCCTACTCGTACACAAATTTAAGGTGAATTATGATCATGTGCACAATATGAGACTGGAAATTCATTTTGCTAAAAAATGTTTTGTGTAATAAATTACTTTGTCAGAATCTTAATTTGCATCACTTGAATGAGAAAATGAAAATAAGCACTGAGATGGAGTCGAGCTTAGATACAGAGTTAAAATATATGCAGGATTCAGGCAGGACATTTTCTTTTGGCTGAAACTATTGTCAGATAGGGATCTTTATGCATATGCCTTTCAGAGTAGGGGTCGACTATCATGCCAGATTAAAAAAACCCACTCTGGTTATCTTATCAATGGAGCCTGACAGGTTGATTTTTGATAATCCCTTAGCTAGTTGATAAAAAGTTCAGTGTATCATTAAGGACATTTACAGCTGAAAAAATAAAAATGTCAGTGCACTCTGGTGGATAAACTAGGGTCTGCTGTTTGTCCTCATTCGGTCTGCCTGTGTTAAGTGCTGGTCAGTCTCATCTTTGTTTCTAAAACATTGCACATCTACAGACAGAATAAGTGCTTTATTAAACTTCAAATGCCTATAAGCTCAAATGAAAACTCGAGGTATGTTTTTATTTTATTTTTTTAATTTGTTTTATTCCTAATTTACCTGAAAAACTTTCCAATGAACAATATTATCATGCAGTAAACAAGACTTCCAAGTGTCTGAAAAAGTAAGCAGATACGCAACAATAGACCCGTTTGGTGGTATAATTAAAATTAAACAGTTTGTACACTGTTAAGCTTTGGTTTTCAGGTGAAAATAACTAAACCAGATAGATTCTTGCCTGCATGTACACAGTTCTTCCCAAGTAAAACTACTACTGCTGAACAGCAGCACCAACTACATCCAAAGTTTAAAAGTGCATGAGTTTTGGCAAGGTATAGCTACTTGCATTATCAAATGAGACAACCTTTGGTTGAGGCAACAACTTTGGTGAGTAATATTTACAGTAAAGACAACAGCAATCCTTTGATACTCTTTGTAAGCGGCCTATTAACAAATTTGAAAACTGAAGATTTTCAAGCTTGGATGAACTTCCGAAAAATCTGATATTTGAAGGCAACACCTACATTCAACACTTTCTTTTTGTACCTATAAGATTTTTCCAGTGTGAAACTGATGTTCACTTATGGAAGTTGGATTAAATATTTTACCATAAAGGACCAAACATTTGTTAAATATCTATTTGCTAATCCAGTAAGCTACCATGTAGTTTGTAGCTCATTATGGGAGACAGGCAGCACAACACTGTTTCGCCCATCTGACAGATGGTTGTTACGTAGCAGGTAAAAGTCTAATTCTCATTTTAATAGTCATTCATTTTTCTTGGCTGGAAGTCGTGAATGGGTCAGAAAGACTGGAAGCAGGGCTAGTGCTGTCAGGCCCAATGCCACTAACGGACGGTAAAACAGCCAACCCGTTCCAATGACGAGAAGAGACAGTGAGCTGGAGACGCACAGGGCGAAGATCTTCAGGCCAACAGACACAAGCTCTCTGACGATAGGAACCCAGTCCACTGCAGGCACATGACAGACAAGAAACATGAGTGGCAAATACAGAAGAGGAGGAAATTCACATAATGGTATGGCTGTACCAACAGTGAGTGTTAATATACCCAATGTGTGGATTATGCGCGTGGTCAGCTGTATACTAAGGAACATAAGCAACCAGCCTGCAGCCCTAAGTCCCCATGTCTTCATGCTGTTGTACTGGTGTTCCCTCGCAAACACCTCCTGCAGATAAAACAACTGCATCAGTTACCAAATGTAAGCCATATGGAAAATGTATTTTCACCAGACATTACAAACCAGCCAGTAGATACTTTTATCACATTAAAAGAGATAAAGTTGAAAAACTGTATTTAATCAAATCCACACTGACCTCTGCTGAGAGCTCCTCCAGATAGAGGATCTCCAGGAAGTCTCCTGACTTGGTTTTAAAGGGCATCAGCTGCTCCCCTCTTTGCATGGCTACAATACTGACCTGATGAAAGAAACAGCTTCTGCTTTTACCAGCATCTACAGCTCAAACTGAACACTCACTCCAGGAAATAACTTTTAAAATGAGTTCCTAAAAATCAATTAAATTATTCAAAATTGAATCAATAGGAAACTTTATTAAATCACTTGTTTTTCAAGAAGATGTTCCTGACTTCAAGTTCTGTGAAAATGAGGATATGCTACGTTTTTTCATCTGATGGCAACCCAACCTGAACATTTTGGGTTTTTGGACTCTTGTTGATGCAATTTGAAGATGGGTCACTGATGTGAATGAAATAAGGAATCGAACTATTCAATACTACACATGACCATTTTATACACTTTAATTGCAGGGACTATCATCTATGCAGCTAATACAAAAAAGTGACATCTTTAAAAAGCTTTATATCAACTTATGTTGGCATCTCTTTGGGTGTTAGAGTTCAAGATATGTTTTTACATCAAAGCCACTGATATGAACTTTGGGCAAACAAATCTTTTAGTCTATTAAAAGTAATAAAATAACATTAACAAGTTTCCAAGTATCAGAGACATCTTAAATATTAATTCATATTCAACAGTCCAAGATATTCAAGTTAGAATGATGCACAATATCAAAATACATAATTTCAGCTGGAGACACTGAAGGTTTGAATAAAAATTTTTTTTTTAAAAACTTTGCAATTATATATTTTATCATCCAAAATTATTGCTGTAACAGACAACTTTTGTACCAATTTGCAGTGATCTTCCATCTAAAGTTACAAATGGATTCAAATTTCATTTTTTTTTTCAAATAAAGTATTTTTTCATTTCATTTTTCATTCATTTAATTTCAAATGACACAAACAACGCATCTTACTAAATACAAAGGTACAGAGTATTCCTTTAACTTGACTTCTGTGTCACAGAGTGTTTTAAGCCCGGACTGACTGATATGGGAGTATTATGAATATGGAAACGGGTCATCTGGAGAACCTACGGTTTGAGGCGGGCCGAGGTGAGAATTCTCACCACTCAGTCCAGCGAAGGAGAATCTCACACGCACATCTCCAACCTCAGGAGGAAAAAACAAACAAAAAAAAACCCACAAAAAAATAAAAAACTACTCAAACAAGACACAAAAAGAGCAATATACATACAATATATAAACATGACAAGTTTAACTTGATTCTCACCTCTGGTCTGCGTGGGTATTGTGTGTGATAGAAATAATCACCATCAATGGATAGAAAAGGGTTCAAGTTAAGGTCCGAGAAATCCCTCAAACTCAGAGTCTGGAATTTGCTGATCTGCTCCACCAGGCCTACAGATGAACAAGAAACTAACTGATGGAATATGACTCAAATCTAAATGTATCATCTTTGTGTTTTTGCATGGATAGATACCTTTGGACAAAATAAAAGGTCCAACTCGGACTTCAGGTGCCACCACTGTCACACTTTCCACTGCCATGGCACTAAGATAGAAACAATGAGATGGAAAATATATTGTTCAAACAAAACAAACACCACACAAAAAAACATGAATGTCTTTAAATACTTATTACCTTGGATTCTGGTGACCAATTTCCTTATCGAAATGACGACTATTGATCAACTCAGATTTCCACTCAGTGTCTACAGAGGAGCCACACAGCTTCAGATCAGAGGGCACAGCCAACCAGATACACAACTTCAACCAGAATAAAGACTGCAGGTCTCAACAGAAAACAACAGTAACAACTCACTGTAAGTGTATGTCGTTTCAGTTTTGGTTTCACCATTCTCTTGGTAGTCCCTGCAGGGATTTGGAACATAAAAAAGCAGTTTTATACATGGCCATACCCAGAGAACTGACAAGTAGACCAACCACGTACACACTCACTTGCTTTCACTGTACTCCACCCACTGATACATCTCCACCTCCCTCCTCAGCTTCACTGCCTGCACCACCACTCTGTAGTTGGGGTCATGCAGGGGCTATACAGACAAATGCACATGAATGTCACTGAATTAAATACATTAGTTATGTTATTTAGACAAATACAGCACTAAAAGTAACAAATATTCAGAGAATTTACAAAACAAATTTTTAAAATTACCTTTTGCTTTAGTGTACAACCTTTTCTTCAAAGCATAATAAATTAATGTAAAAGTCATTAGTGCCTTTTTAAAAAGAATCTTTTTAATCATCCCTACCACATCCACTCTTGCACTGTATAAAACCATGCAAGTGGCGCCACCAGCTGTTTCATTTAGTAGTCTTCTAAAATATCAAAATTTGCCTCACTGTACATTGGGTGCAAATTTCCACTCTATTTAACAAAGACGAAGACACTCCTAAACCTCTTCAAACACAAGTGTGGCCTGTCTTTTTCTTTTTTTGTTTGGTGCCTATAAAGCCTTATAAATCTATCAGCAACAACATGAAAACCAGCAGGGGGTATTCCATGAAAGTCGCTCAAGAAAGAGAGACTAACCAGAAAAAGTCCGACTCAACCTCGTACCATCCGACTTAAGCCTCAAATCATTCCACAAATGCAGCTCAGCCTTATTTAATCCAAACTGATTCAAGACAGACTTGCATAATCTCACTCAGTTCACACACCAGGGATATCCAACATGCCCAAATGAAGGAATGAAAAGCTGATCAAATTAATGGCACAAAAGGCAAAATCAAAGAACCGTTCTTCTCTTCAGCGGATAAAAACACAGCTGTATGAAGAATGCATATTTTCACCAAAAACAGGCAAAGCTGCAGCTATTAACAGAACCAGGGAGGTTGATTGGCAGAAAAATGCAGACACACCAGATGTTTTGGGTGTGTTAGTGATCCATGTTCAGGTATTTCATCCTGTGGAATTGAGGTGGAGGAGTGGCGGCCTAGTGGTTAGAGAGGTGTGTAGGAGCCATTTATCTCACAACAGTATTAGTTTAACCTTGTTGGGTAAGTTTAGGTTTTTTTTTATATTTGTTTTGAGAAAATATTTTTTGTTATTTAGCAAAGTTTCTTTGTTTTTTCTGTTTAATTACAGAACCTAGAAAAACTAGCCCATGCTTTCATCTTTAGTCAGCTTGATCATTGTAACAGCGTCTTTACAGGTCTACCGAAAAAATCAATTAGACAACTGCAGCTTATTCAGAACTCTGCTGCTCGAGTCCTCACTAAGACCAAGAAAGTAGACCA
>JBBBVU010000003.1:24349974-24374881 GCA_037177055.1 Atherinosoma microstoma
AGCTTGAATTTTAAACTTGATCATGTTTTTAATCTGTTGTCCTTTCTTAATCTTGATTTTAGATTATCATTATTATTCATTATTTCTCTTCTGTTTTAATGTACTTTTCTGCAATGTAAAGCACCTTGAATTGTCCTGTACATGAAATGTGTTCTATAATTAATTTTGCCTTGCCTTACAGATCACAAACTGTAAAAGTGATTCACTGCATCACAGCAACTTCCATTATTCTATGGTCCAGTTCTGATGTTCACCTTCCTATTTTAGGTGAATTTTGCAGAGAATAGATGTGAGCACGAATACTCGGCGATCATAATGAACATAAAGGTTTTTACTTCTTTGTGCTATAGTCACTCTTCTGTGGGCTCTAACTACACAAGTTCACTTTTAGTTCCTATGTGCAATTGCTTATCCTCGGCATGTACTGACTATCCCTCTTTGAAATACCTTTGATATTCACCAAATAAAATCAGCTGTTTTGGAGAGATCCAGTTATTTCAGCTATGACAAGTTAGCTTTTCCTTCTTCCAAAATTATAAATTCCAAAAACTGACCATTCACTCACTGTCTACTATATCCTACCCCTTAACAAGTGCCATAGTATGAAACGATGAATGTTATTCACTCAAGTTAAAACTTCACAGTGGTTATATGGCTAAATTGAATATGGGGAGTACACTGATCCCTGCTGATAACTGAAGATGAAATCACATCTAGCATGTGAATAAAGATAAGTATTTGACTGAATAGTGTTCCAAATTGCATGGAACACAGCCTACCTGTGAAGTATACAGCTGTGCTGACAGATGAACTAAACGGTTGTTGTTTTGCAGGTCGAGGTTGGAGTAAGGTCCCAATGAAACAACCTGAGAGAGGCCTTCATCCAGGGAGGATGCTGTTTGCAGAGTTCGCCCCTGAAAAGAGAAACATTTCCAGAGAGAACCCCTTCTTAGTCTGATCAATAATGATTTGACAAGGACGTGTGTTGCAGCCTGGAAGTGAGGTACTTGAAAGCAATTCTACCAAGTTCATGTTTCTCACCTCATTGGTGAACAGAACATAAATTGAGAGGAAAAACAGTCCTACACCGACAACGGTTCCTCCTGCAGTTTCACCTAACCGCTCCAGGAATCCAGGGTTGGACTTAGTAGACACCCGTTTGTGTTGGTCTGGCTCTATACCTGAAAACTAAAACAAAATAAAACACAAGAACAGCTGAATGCCCACCTTAGCCATAAAATATATTCTTACTAGTCTAAATGAATTAATTCATATTTGCTCCACTAAAACAAGTGACAAGTATAATCCCTTGCAGATCAAATATGTCACATCAGCTGCAATCAATTTGTTAATGGCATCTAGATGGGACCTGCATAATTAAAAATTCCGTAAATAGCAATCGTAGCAATTAAATGCACTTTAAGGAAATGTACTTATTTAGCCACCAAAACACTGAACGCCTTCAATTTAACTGCATGGGCAAATAAAAAAGTTAATAACACATTTTCCTCCTCTTATTAAAACGGTATGTTGTAGTAGTATCATGCAATAATACAAAGAGAGAATTTGGTTGAACTAAAATTAATAACCAGAGAAGTGACACGCTTAACAAGTGTGTCAATAGTCAAAAGCCAAGGAAGGTGTGAACAACTGACGTGCCTTTTGTATTTTCTTTATGTTTTACCGAAGACAGATATCAGTAAACTTTAACTTCCTGCCAGATTAGCACAGTAACATAATACTGCCAGTATATTGTAACCTGCGATGGACAGACTAACACTCAGGCAGAGGAACAAAGTTGATTAAGTTACATGCTAAATACAAAAAGGTGGTTGTTAGAGCTAACGTTGTATGTGATGCAGTGAAAAACAGTTTATCAAGTAAAGCCAACGCAGTGTAACCAAGTCCACTCACTGTCTGTCCTGAGGACATTTCTCTGACTTCCTTCACAAAGTTTCACGAAGATGCTAGCAAGCTGGCACGCAAACTCCCTGCTAATCGCTACGGTTCGATTACCCTTAATTAGGAGTGTGCCGAAACACGCCCGGGAAAGGCGGAGTCTGCGAGAGATATTACATTGTTCTTAGCACCGAACTACCCGACTGCCCTGGTGAATATTACAAGCGTCACCACCGAGACGACCTGTCCTGACTGACCCGGCTCTCGCAGGGAACTACGGGTAATGTAGTTTTTTTAGGCCAGCGAAAACAGAACAGCTTGAGGTCTTGAACATAGTCACATACCTTAATATAAATGAATGGCCCATTTATTGTAACACATAGAATAGAATAGAATAGAATAGAATAGAATAGAATAGAATAGAATAGAATCCCTTTATTGTCATTGTACACATACCTCAGTATGTGTCCCAGACAGTGTAAAATGAACAGCGTTGAAATGGAGAGTGTTTGATGTTTTTTCCATATTACTGTGGGAGAGTGTAATCATCCAATCCACCAAGCAATACAGAACAAGAATGCCACCAAAAACAGGGAATTTTGGCACATTTTGGCAGGGCACTACCCACATATTATCTGGGTTGCTCATTCCTCAGAAACACAATCCTTATAAATTATATCTTGTGGTAAAGATGACTAATTAGGCTTTCCATCAATGTACAATACAAGACTAGTTGGTATTACTAAAGGGGAGAAATATCAACCAAACACAAATTTCTTTATTTTTTGTGCTCAGTTTAGATTTTCACTCTTTAAACTTCTCACATGGTTTAATTTCAATAAACAACTTTTTGTCAATGTAAAAAATAAAAAAAAAACTTTGTTCAGCTCATGAGGCATTCAGTCAGGGAAGTAAATGCAGAATCCCTTGACCAGCAAAAATTTTAGAAAACTATTTGTTCCAAAACAAGTAAGAGAAACACGCACATCCCAGATGAATGATACTGGGTGCTGGACCGAAGAGACAATACAAGAAAAAAAGTAAAGTTCGCACACCAGAAGATGCTCCTTTAGCTATTTAATTGTGTGACGTTTCGGGCACTAGGCCTTCTTCAGACATGCAGACATGAAGACACTTCTCTATATATACGATCACCATAAGGTCACCTGACACAATCAGGTGATGCAATCATGTGATGAGACACAGGTGTTCAAAAAAGCATACAAAGCAAGTGCACAAAAAGTCTACATATCTATACACAGTCTATATACATATACACATACATGTACACATACATACATATTTTTCTTAGAAAACTATTTGGTACCTTATTGTCAGTCAAATAGTCACAGTGTGTATTACATATAGTTTTAAAGTGGACACTTTACTGTAGAAACAACATTTTTATTTAGTATCCTTATTTACATTCTACATAAAATGTAGGCTATTTGTTCTTTTTTAAAAATACCTTTGAATGGGATTTACATGAATAGAGAACAATATTCTTTTATTAATGGCATCACAAATGTACCATCTTTATTTAATACCACAAACTACATTGACCATGAAATGCAATCCCTCATAGTTGCTCTGTCTCTCGCTCTCACTGTGAACACACATATACACATACACACACAAACATAATGCAAAGATGTGCCAGTCTTAAGAGGATTATAGCAAAGGGGAACACATAGCAATTACCGTCACCTATCATCACATTTGTTTTGACACACACGCACACACACACGTATGCTTGCGGTAATACACACAGGCTGCAGTCAGGAAAAGCACTGGGACTCAGTGATCAGTGAGGAAGAAGTGAAGACACTGTCAGGATGCAGGAGTATGACATCATAGTGCTTGGAACTGGACTTAAGGTAGGAAACTCTGTGTTTACTGTCAAATAATCAACCTTATATGTATGTAAATCCCCTAGGGCAGCCACAATAGCAGGAAGCTTTATAAAAGAGGTCACTAAAAGGTTTCAGAGATTAAGTCTCACGAAACAAGTGAATTGTGGTTTGTTGTGCGGTCTTCAGGGCAGAATAGGATCTTTATTCACACTACGATAAATAAAATATAAACTGCAGCCACTGCACACGATCTCACAACTTCATTTATGTTAAGATCCATTCACCAAAAAAAAAAAAAAAAAATCCACTCAGTACAGAACTTTTACATTTACTTGACAAAAAGAAGATAAAAATGACCAAGAATTGTATTTTAAAACAGAGAAATCTCCAAGTAAGACTCTCACATCTATATTGTTCTACTTATTTACTTATTTACTTTAAATATTCATTTTTCTCCCATCAACATTTTACGAGATACAATAATCTGCTGATCCACTAAGTGCCTGCCGGTTGTTAAAGGGGATTTATATGAATGACATCATTACTCTGGTTCGGATCTGCCTTTGCTAACCGATAACTACTGATTCAGACAACATTTGACCAACTTCCAAACCCTTTCCTGCTCCTTTCAGGAATGTGTCCTCTCTGGTTTAATGTCTCTAAATGGGAAAAAGGTTCTTCACATTGACAAGAATCCTTATTATGGAGGAGAAAGTGCATCTATTTCTCCCCTTGAAGAGGTGTGTTTGAAAACCAACAAATGATCATAGATGCATAAATATTCTCTTGAAACAGTTTGCAGCATTAATATGGGATGTCTGTTTAATTTCTAGCTGTACAAGAAGTTTAAAGTTTCAGGTCCTCCTAAATCGATGGGCCGTGGAAAAGAGTGGAATGTTGATCTCATCCCCAAGTTTTTTCTTTCCACCGGTGAGAGTCTAATGCAGTTCATTTGATGGTTATTTGTTTAGCGTGCGCATATTTTAGTGATAATGATTTGTTTTGTGTTTGCATCAGGCGAGTTGGTAAAAATCTTGGTGCACACTGAGGTTACTCGCTATCTGGATTTCAAAATTGTCGAAGGCAGCTATGTGTACAAAGCAGGCAAAGTGCACAAAGTCCCTGCCACAGAGGAAGATGCTCAGTCCTCAGGTGAAAAGTGAAGTCATTACACTTTCAAATGTAGATCTCCAGGCAAATTTACAATACATGATGTCAAAAATATATCTCTTCAGATCTGATGGGCATGTTTGACAAGAGAAGGTTCAAGAAGCTGCTGCACTTCGCTCTGAATTTTGAGGAGAAAAACCCCCGCACCCACCAGGACATAGATCCTCACAAGACAACCACACGGGAGATGTTCAGTCGCTTTGACCTGGGACAAGACGTCATGGAGTTCACAGGTCATGCCATAGCCTTACACTACAATGAGAGGTCAGTTACAGAACTTGAATAATCCAGAAAAGGCGGAATGAAATAAATACAAGTGATGGAGGCTTCTCCCTTCTGTTCCCCTTGCAGCTACTTGGACCACCCATGTGTGGAGACCATCAACAGGATCAGGTTGTATGCAGAGTCTTTGTCCCGCCACAACACCAGTCCGTACCTATACCCCCTGTATGGGCTTGGGGAACTACCACAGGGATTTGCCAGGTGACAATTAAACAAGTTCTGTATCGGTAAATTACGGATGATTTGTTTCATATAAATGAACAGAACGACTCGGATTTCTCCTTGACTGACTTTTCAGTTTCACTTCTCCTCCAGTGCAGTAAAATCACCATCCAGCCTCTAGTAGTTGAGATTTTACAACAGATTCATAAAGTGGCTCTGAGATGCAAAACACAAAGCACAGGAGCTTTTCATAAAATATAATTAATTAAACATTAGAACAGGTCAAAGAGCAGGACAACAAAACAAACAATTCACAAGATGGACATTTAACACCACGTAACAACAAAACAGAATGCAACTATTATGAAGACACAAGAGTTAAGAAACACGAAAATATGTGAGGATTTTTTGAAAACACCATCAAAGAACAGAATCAGAAAAACTCAACATAAGACACAGCAACTTTTCATGAAACAACAAAACAGAAACTTTTCATGAAACAACAAAACAGAAACTTGTCATTAAACAAAAAAAACCCGACATTGTACAAAACACAACAACAAAACAGGAAACTTGCCAACAAGTTTTGTTTGTTTTCTGGAAAAATTGTATTTGTGGTTTTGTTTATGTCGGTTTTTGTGTTTTTCATAATGATGCTGTAGGTTTTGATATTGTGTTTTCTTATTTCATTTTCTGTAATGCTCTCATATTTTTTGCTGTTGCATTTCCAGTCCTGCATTTCCTGCATTTTTGTCATGTCTTCCATTTTGTTGCTGCATCTACTGTAGATTTACTCATGTTTTGTCCATTTAAGATGTCCACTAAAATACAGTAAGCATATTGTTTCTGTTTCAGACTGAGTGCAGAGTACGGAGGAACCTTCCTGATGAAAAGAGCTGTAGACGAGATTGTGATGGAAAATGGCAAAGTGAAGGGTGTCAAATCTGAGGGAAAGGTGGAGGCGATGCAAAACAATGTTTTGGTTATAATGTTTAAAGAGCCGTTGGGCACTCACTGTTTCTTTATCTCTCCCATTTCCACAGGAGTTCCACTGTAAACAGTTGATCTGCGATCCCAGCTATGTTCCCAACCGAGTCAGGAAAGTGGGACGTATCATAAGGGTGGTCTGTTTGTTAAATCATCCAGTTAAAAACACTCATGAGGCCAGCTCCTGTCAGATCATCATCCCTCAAACACAGTTCAACAGGAAGTCAGGTATACTGTCTGTCCAAACATAAAAATGTTAGTCTTGTTGTTCCACTTTCCACTTCCAGATTATTTCATGCTTGCATGTCACCCTGTTGAACATGATCATCTGTGTTTTGTTCATACAGACATTTACATATCTGTACTGTCATACAGCCACAGTGTGGCCTCAGATGGGCTGTACATCGCCACAGTGAGCACAAATGTAGAGACAAACAACCCGGAGAATGAAGTGCAGCCTGGACTGGAGCTTCTTGAACCCATCATGCAAAAGTTAGTGACACTTTCAAGTCTTGAATTGTACTGTTTGTTTGCCTTAAATTGATTAATGTAATCTCCCATTAACACTTTGATTCCAGGTTTGTGTTTGTCAGCCATGTGCTAGTTCCAAATGAGGATGGGAATAAGAGTCAGGTAAAGAGGAAATTCGCTAGAGAGAAAAAAAAAAACAGTTGGGGTAAAGTGTGTCGGGTCTAATGTTGGTGATTTTGTCCAACTTTTCTCTATGGTTAGATATTTGTGTCCCGCTCATATGACGCAACAAACCACTTTGGGTCTGAGTGTGAGGACATCAAAGGCATGTACCACCGGATCACAGGAACAGAGCTCTGCTTCGGGATGTCTCGACACCAGTCTAGCAACTCCGACGATGACTGAGAAGCACCTTTGACATCTGGACCACGTGGTTAAACAGACATGATGATTACACACAACTGTAAAACAGAGGGTGTTATATAGCGTGTAGAATAAAATGTGAGGTTTTTTTTTCTTGTTTCGATAAAATTTGCCCTTTTGTGGAAGTTTGCAAATCACAATGTTGCTGAGTAACTGTTTGGTAAAGCCCCCATATGCTGTGTATTCTGAATTTCATTCTTGTACACCTGCAACGTTTTGTTAAGAGACAATGTAACACAGCAAGGTTATTTTGCTGCATAGCTCTTAGGTTTTAATGTTTATACTTTAGTCAAATAAGAACAGAATCTCTTTCATGAAAATCAATGTTCTTCTCAGATTTAAATGGAAAACTGATATTTCACTTTTGGCATATTGTTTGAAACGAAAATAAATAAAGGATTTGCTTATTTTATGAATGTATTAATTCTACATATGAAAAAACAGCTTAACTGAAGCAAATTGGATAAATTTTTCAGCTGCAGGTGAATGATGAGGTTTATAACGCTCAGACTGACTCTGGCCATGTTGCATGGAGGCAGAAGATTAGAAATAAATCACAGTGGTGTGTGGAGGATTTGTGGATTCTTTTCTCTATGGGGCTTATGTGTGAGAAGGACAAAGCCACTGAATTATGTCATATGCTGCACAGGCAGCGCTACTGGTGGAGGACATCAGACAGACGCACTGAGTAAAGAGGCTTATCCAGATGAAGGGCAGTCGCCTCCAACACCATCACACCTCTGCACAGGCTGGAACATATGTACATATAAAATATTTATTTATTTATTTTACATACTGCCACATAGATCTGCATTTGCAAAATACAGTATATTGAGATACTTTTGCTACACATTTACATGGGTTAAAACAACAAATGTATATATAAGTATACACTCTATGCAAGGAAGACTTGTATCTATATATACAAGTATACAGTTACAGTCTATTATTTCTTCACAATGATTCACTTTACAATCTGGATTTCAGCTCTAGATTTGGTTGCCAACATGACAACAGACCTGTCCAACCAAATTCTGCCTGCTTATAAATCTCACAGGAAACCCAACAAAATCACTAGTGAGCAGAAATTTGGCTCAGCTCAGCAGAGTGTGCCTCAGGTCTTTGAGTCGTGGTGGTTGCTTTAAAGAACTTCATTCATAAAAATAACTGAATGCCAGAGCTGGATATAATGTGTATGTTCCTTGTTGAGCTTTCTGCAGAAGTTGAATGGCCACTTCACTTGTAAGTGAAGCTTTGTCTTAATTTATCACTCCTGTTTCTAGCTGGCATTGCAACACTTAGTCCTCTTTAACTTCTAGGGCTGTGCTGGGAGAAGGAGGAATCAGACCAGCGGCAACCACTCTTCGTTCACTCGTCAGGAAGTTGAAAGTTGCACATGCATTTGGCTGCAAAAGAAACACAGTCATTTTAAGGCAGCTCAGTTTACTTTAATTGTTGTCTTATGTCACGGAGACACTTTGTATACTTTACCGTGTCCTGCACCTCCACAGAAATGCCTTTACGCTTCAGAAGAGCAAGGACTGAGGGGTTGATTCGTTCAAGTTTTAAGCCTGTGCCCAGCACAAGAATCTCTTCATGAACCAGGGAGAAAACACAAAAAACAAACTTCAGGACAAATGTTTTTGTTTTTGTTTAAGGAACTGAATGAATGACTAACTCAAAGACAAGTACACATTGCTCCACGGAGACATGTAGAAAATGATGCACTTTTAGGAATAAAACTAATATGAATCATATTCTGTGCTTCTTCAATCGAGCTTAACCCAAATAAACTCCTGTGGGAGATTTTAATCAAATCAAATCAAATTTTATTTGTATAGCACTTTTTGTACAGGTTCATCACAAAGTGCTTTACATCATAAAAACAAAATATCTCTCTCTGTAGTAAATATTAAAATATTTAGTAATAACAGTAATAAATACAACATAATTAAGTATAAAACATAAAAAAATTCAGTAACACACACACCTCATCATGCTCTTTTTTCACCATTCACATGTACATTATCACACACACACAGAGTGCGACCACCCGACCCCCACCCATCCCCCCCACCCATCTTGCACAAACACAAACTCTACCTTCTAGTTTCTGTCTCTTTAACCGAAACTATGATATAAAAACATAATTGGAGCTAAACATCTGTAAAAGAAAAACCATCTGGCTTGACACAGCTGCAAGGAAACGATATCTCGGGAATCCGTCCACACCAGGAGACGCCGCACTAGTGATCGCAGAGGGCACCACCATGGGAACCGCCCAAATCAGGGCAGGCCAGGGCCCCCACCACGGCCATAGCACTGCATCAACGGCTCATTTTAGATCAGCAGCACCCTCTTTCATTGTAACTAAAACACCAAATGGGGGATTAAGCTTGTGTGGGATTTGTAGAAAATGTTGAGGTGCAATGAAAATGAAGATTTTGAAAACCTTTGATGGATTTTCTTTTAAAGAGCTTACAAGATATTTACAGGCTTTAATGGTTTAAAACAAAAAACAACAGCATAGAAAATAATCCTGATTTTGTTTTCATGCCATACAAAGCTGCAGCATTTGTGTTTGCGTGTGTCAACACTTCACAACATCTTTAGGACATTTCAGGACTGTAGTGCATTTGTAAAAAAATTAAAATGTCTTTATTCTGTCAAATATCTGCAAGTCAGTGTGCATATTTTTCTTTACCTATTGTTGGTTCAATCATGTGGAAGAGTGAAACACTCTCTTCTGTGATGTCTTTATATGTGCCAACCTGCAGTGAGACATTATTTAAAAATCAGTTCAAAGAAGTATATGACACTACGAAGATGTGTGGGAATATAGTTTGGATGTTGATCTTACATTCCACTGCAGAATAGCAGGAGGCAACACAGCACAGGGCCCAAACACCCGGTTGCCATCGATGTTGAATCCTGATGAACTGTAGCTGTGGATCAAGATCCCATTCTCTGGTTCCTTCTTCATTACAGACACTGTGGTACGTTGGTACAACTCATCATCGCCAGGTTCCAATCTATGGGCACGAGACAGAAATGGACTGGAACCAAAGACAGGAAAACTTATTAAAATATACCAAATAATACCATATCATCCATTTTCTGTTCTTTATTGTAAGTAAACAGGCCACATTTACACTTTTATAGCTCCTCCCACAGTCATGTTGTCAATCAAAAATAATCAAATATTTATTGTGTTTCAAAACCTGTGATGGTGAAAACATACTTTGTGTTCATTTTCTGTTCTTTCCCCATCACTTCACTCCGTCCCTTTAATTTTCGCAATACCAGGAGGCACTTCATATCTGCCAAATGACCCAGTTTAAAAGCCAAAAATCAAATGCCAACATACTGATAGGGGTGCCTGCCAAAAGCCTTAGACTCATTTCTGCAAGAGACAAACAAGCACTTCTGCATGTGTGAGGAGCTGTAAATGCTGTCCCACTTTGTTTGTGGCTCTTACAAAAATCTGGAGCTAAGCAGTGTTTTTGCTTTTGAGGTTTGACGCACAGGTCTTTGTAGATACCTGAAGTCACATCCAATGTACTTTGTTAGGTTATGGAAAGCAGAACATTTTCATCTGCCTCGATAACTATAGGATGGTCACAGACAGCCTCCGGGTGGATCCAGAGATCTTATGTCATGAAACTTTGGAGGAAACTTGGAGGGCTGATTGTTCAAAACAGAAACCTGACCCTAAGTAAGCTTCAGTCAACAAAAGTAAACAGATTCTGTCCATTACAACCCTAATGAAGTCTGATCTTAAAGCTTGAGCTCAGAATGCTGTTACATAAAAAAAAAATGCATTAAAAGTTTAGCAAGACTTTCTTTGGATTTTTTTTAAATATTGTTTACAAGTGGTGCTATAAGTCAATTTATGATTAACCACTTATTTTTGCTTTATTTGCTATTTCAATAATTACATGTAGCTATACCTATCGTGAATACATTTTAAATGTCAGTGGACCTCATTATAACGCTTCTTCTGCAACTATTTTGCAAAATGGCTCAAAAGTAATACTGAATCCTTGTATTGAAGCTAATTGCTTTAACAAACTCCTGCGACAAATGCACGCGTTTAATAACTGCACAAGACATTAACATGTCATAGCATCTTACAGATGAAAATGGGGTAAAACCCAAATATTAGACAGTTGTTTATATCACGGATATTATTCATAAGATTTAAATTAATCACGATCATTAATTAAAACATCACTATACCTGGAAAAGGCAGGGGCTGCTCTGGAAGAGAACAAAAACCCCTGTGTTGATCTCTGAAGGAGGAATCTGGTGTAAACCATGGTGGCCATGTTGACTGAGTGCGCCGGTGGTGACAAGCAGGGGGAATGAATTCTCTGTAACACAAAGCACTCGTTTCCGGTGTTGCGCAACGAAAGATTGATATGTAATACAGTTATTGCTTAATTCATCATATCATAATCAATTATCACTTGTACAACCCTAATAAAAAAAGGCTGGGATTCCGTATTTCCCACTTTCCCTGTTTTAACATCCCAGTTATAATATGTTGCTTGTTTTCTAATAAGAATAAAATGCAGGTTTGTGATATTTGCAAATCAATGCATTTTCTTCCCATTTAAATTTTACACACAATCCCAACCTTTAAAAAAATCTTTAAAAATAGATTTTGATAGATTTTACATTGTGTCTTTGGTGAAGGTAGATTAAAAGCTCGTCATCGCTCTGCCATTGATTAAAATGCCTGGTGGGTGTGTTCGGGGCACAACAGCGCCCCCTGTGGTGATTTCAGGTTACAGCTAGGTCAGATGATCTGAGCTACATTGTAAATAGACATCAGCGATACACCGAAGCCATGCCTTCCTAGTCTCTTTAAATCACCCCCAGCAGAGCAGATTTTTCCTCCCGGACTCCTCTTTCCTTCAGATAGAATTACCCTGGCTGTGTTTTGGGTCATTTCGTCGTGTCAAATTATTTTTAAAGTATGTACCGGTCTCTGTATGCTTTCCGATCCGCGGAGCCCAACTCGCTGCACTTCGCGGCCGGAGAAAGCTTCCTAATCCTTGAGAGGAGCAACAAACACTGGTGGCTGGGGTCCCGCTGCAGCTCTGGGGAAACAGGCTACATCCCTGCCTCGTATATCGAAAAAATACAGGTAAGACTGTCTTTTGATCATGTTTTTCCTCAATTATTCTCCCTCTGATCGTTGAGATGAGGCGGTTTCTGTGATCTGTGTTGGAAGTGAAATGCAGTAAATGTGCTGAGGATTGAATTGATGCGATCGAGAGAGACAGATCCAGTGCGGTATTGGTGCTGCAGCGCAGGCCATGTTGAGGCTGGCTGCTCTGGTAGAAAATGCAAAGAAATCATAAATTATTGCAAAGGTTACTTGATGTAGGGATGCGGATTTGTCTGCTCTGCAGCTAGAGAGAGGACACGGGATGGGACAGGAGAGGAGTCAGGAAAGGGTGGGAATGAAAAAAGAGGATGACAAAGCACAAGAAAGAAATTGAGAAGAGACAGAGCAGATCCAAGGACAAGATGGCATGGTTTCTGCTACAATGACTGTGCATCTGTTTCATTGTCAAGAATTCTTGTTTGATGAGTAGATGCAGCCTTCCTCACACTTTTGGGTTCTTCTCAGTCACACCCACACAAGCTTAGTAACGAAGAGACTTTCCAAAGATGCAGAGCTCCAGTGAACTAGTCAGAGCTTGTAGGTTGTCATGAGTCTATATCTCAGGCTTCTGTGCACTGGCAGGAGAGGAATGCTCTCTCCTGTACTTAATGACATTGGCTGAAGCTTTAATGAGCGTGAAGTGAGGCTTTGCTGAGCTTGTGTGACTCTAGTTAAAAGGCTGTTGTTGTTAGATAACCGCCCTAGTTTGTTTCTGCCTGGAGTCACACATGTCTTCAAGCCATGTCCTGTTAAATTAAAAGTTTAATAACTGTAGATGCTGCCATGTTAATGAATATTTAATATCTTCATGCTCTGTTTTTCTCATATGTTTTTTGTGGCAGGCTCCAGAGCAGGATGAGGTGCTCCAGTCCATTGACAGAGCAATCGAAGGAATCCACAATGTGGCCTTAAAAAATGGAGGCAAATACAATCTTGAGCAGCGAGATGTTCTACAGTGAGTCAAAGTGAATTCATATTTTTAAAAAGGAAGCATGAAATAATACAGTGATGACATATGAACTGTTAATTCCCTGCGTCGCAGAAAGCTGATCCATCACAGAAAGGAAACCCTTGCTCGGCGAAGTTCCTCTTCCACCGGACACAAACAAGGCCTCCCATCTTCCAGCAGCGAAATATCTCTCAGTCAAACCCCACCTCCACCCAATGGCCTTAACCGAGACTATGGACGACAGGGAAGCGTGCCACTATCAGGAAGTATGGACAGTATGCATGGAGAACAGGGTTTCTATCAGGTAACTAACTTATTCTATATGCATGAAAACACACTGTGCAACAAAACAGCTTGAAATGTTGTGCTCTGTCAATCATGCATGCGCAATCAGACAAATCTGTTTTGGGTATGTAGAGGAAGATTTGTATCTGTGCATGTGTATTTATAGTGTCAGCTCCAAGTAACCCTAATGTGTAGAACAAGCTCAAGGTCCTTGTCAATTTAGTCAAATAAGTCATGACAATAAGCCAGAGGAGGTTCATGCTCAGTCTTCATTGTGAGTCAGATAACTTTACAAAATATTTTTCATATATGAAAAATTAAAAACTAAGGGGGAAAAACAGAAATATAACAGCTTTAATTCAGACAGACTGCACTGTACATCATCCCCCCCTCAGCACTGTAAGGTGAGCTCAAGCGTGCCATCATTGACTTTGCTCATCAACTTGCCAGTTTGTATTTGTCTTCATTTTCTATAAGTTGGGATTTAACACTGAATACTGAAAGTGGGCCGTTGTTTCTATATTTCGTCCCGGCTTAAAATGGTCAAGAATGGTTAGTGTTTAAGTTTGGTTCTGTTTTTCATTGAGTTTTTATTTGTACTGTCGCCACATGGAGTGGATGATGCTGATGGCTACTGTTTTGTATCATTTTCTCAGTTTCAGTATGTGTTGTGTAGGTGCTATAACTGATTTGTTATGTCTGGGGTTTTGGGCCAGAGGATAAAATGGACACTCACACCAGTGTTGATGAAGAATGAAACTTATTTGACTCAGAGCTCATGAAATGCAATTAAGTCAAATGCAGCACCACCACTATAATAGGGGGATGACTATGAAATACTACTAAACTGTGTGTAATCTTTTTAATCAAATCACATTCATTTAGGCAATTCGGGGTGAACTCTTTGTAATAACTAAGGCTCTGTTTTGCTCACTGAAACACTTCTTTAGACACTCGTCTCACGCTCTACAAACTGTGTGTTTAAACAAAAGTAATCAAACTATTTTTATAATTGGTTGATAATTTGATTAGTTTAAGTATCCAAAAACATCTTGCTCTTTGTAGTTTTAGTTCCTTCAAACTCAGGATTTTAAACTATTTGGAAGATTTAATTTCAAAATCTTTTTTTAGCAAAACATTCTTTCTACATTACCAGTCAAAAATTTAGACACACTGTCTCATTGGATTCAGTGGGAACGTGTGTCCAAATTTTGGATTGGATGGTTGAAGTCGAAAGAAACACGACATACTGACAAATCCATAATTTATTCATTTAACAGACAGGGCCTCACAAATTTCCTTACTTTGCCAAGATTCTATATTTATTTTTTTAATCTTTTACACTTTTATTCAAACATACAGGTACCTAAGAGCAAATTTTTACCTAGTACTTGAAACTACAAAGATAAGTTATGAGGATGACACCCTCACTATTGAGTATAACGCCTAGGGTTGCGTCAGGACATTAAAAAAACCCTGTCCCTTATCTAAAAATCTGTTCCTTACCTAAAATTAGGTAAATGCAACCTCAGATAAACAACAACATGGTTCATATTACTTATGGTATATTATTTATTTCCCAAAAAAGAAGACAAAATGCATAAGTTGTGTGTGAAAAGCTAAGAGCATCTATACTGCTTCCATAGGAATTAAAGGGGTATGAAGCAGCCATGTGCTGCCAATCAAATACGATCAATCAAATTGATCAATTGACCATGAGTTAACATGTTGAATGTAAAAGTTAATCACAGTACAGTTAAAAAAAAGACTGAACAACAGTGGCTTGTTTGGAAGGTTTGCCAAGAGAAATCTTTTTCTCTCTATAAACAACATGACAGCTTAGGCTTACAGTTTAATCAGAACAAACAACAAGACCAAAGTGGAGACGTTTGTCCATAATTCACAAAACTACAACACCAACTGTATGTTGCATGTTGGTGGAGGTGCAGTGATGTGGGTTTATTTGCAGCCATAGGACCTGGACTTGCAGTTATGGAGTCGACCGTGAGCTCCCCTGTATACCCAAGTATTCTAGAGTCAAATGTGACACCATCTGCCTGACGGCTGAAGTTTTCCCTGAAATTGGGTCATTAACAGGACAATAATCCCAAGGTTTTATTTCAGTATTTTTTATGATCTGATGAAACCCAAATTGTTTTTATGTTTTGACAAACATCAGTTTCAACAGCCACATTTATTTCAATATATTATGTAATTTTATCAACAAAATGATCAGTGAATCTAGAAAATCCTTTTAGAACCGTTATAAATTAAAGATTATAGTTGCCATGTACAGTACTGATACAGTCTCCATGGGTCTGGTAATCCAGTCTTGCTTGTGTCCCTCTTGCAGATCCCACCTCAGCCTCGACGTGCTGCTCCAATCACTCCACCCCCCCCTGAAAAACAGAGAACTAACCGGCGTCTGGGTGAGTTACAGTTTAAATCCTCCACCCATCACCCCCAAACACGCTACTGCTCAGTTTTTGCTGATGCTACCTGCTGCAGCTCTATACTTCACAAACACTCTATTCTTAGTCTGGTCACCCCTGTTTACTCTCACTTCTCTCTGTAACTGGAGCTCTCCTCTCTGCAGAGCCTGAGGTCCCCTCCAGAGCGTCCTCTCTTCCTCCGTCCCCTGCTCCCTCTCTCTCGATCAGCACCACCTCTCTAGAGTCTGGCTCCTCCCACTCCCTGGTCTCCTCTGATGTCAGTCTGCCAAGTGTTTCCAGCACCCCTCCTCCTCCCGTGCCGTCCCGTGTGAAGCCCCCTGCACCTCCTCCAGACGCACAGGCGTCTGGCTCTTCTCCTTTGCCAGCTCCGGCAAAGAAAAGCCCAGCACCGCAGCCTCCCCAGTGCACTGAGCCCACCACTCCTGTCCAGCTCACTGTGGAGGACCCGCCGGAGACGGAATGGCCCGTTGCCCCCCCGTCTGTTGCAGAGGGCCCTCCTGGCAGCCCTACTACCTCGGAGCCACTTTCCATGACTATTGGAGCTGAACTGATCGAGATGGTTCGGAAGAACACGGGCTTGAGTTATGAGCTGTCGCGGGTCGCTGTGGGCGTGGTGGTCGGCCATCTGCAGACCGCTTTACCTCAAGCCTCGTCTGCTTTGGAGCAAGTTCTCCTTTCGCTGGTTGAGAGCAAGGTCAGATTTGTTTTTCATCATTTCATCATGTCGACTCAGCATCCTTCAGCCTAACCTGTTTAGAGTTACAGCTCAGTCTGCATTCAGCTGACCCCCCCCCCCCCCGCATTTTGAAACAAAGGACATTTTAAAGAGTATCACTTACTCTTTTTTTTTTTCCTTTATTGGTGAAAGGAGCTTAGTTAAGGGAATTGTGTTACCTAATCGCAGATCACAGCTGCTTACAGCTTTTGGCTGCATACCTTATTTACATACTGACATACGTGCACACATATGTGACCATGTTCATTCAATTAACCCCTTCTGACTCTTGACTTTCTTTGAAACCTCCACCTAAAATACATCCTCAAGCTCGGTCAACACATCCACAGCTGTGAGGCCAAACTGAGTAACCTTTGGCCCCCATAAAAAGGACACTCAACAGAATTCATAAGTACAGTGTTGTTATTCTCATCATGAGGACAGATCATGGAAATGGAATGGAATTTTTTATCAATCTGATCAAAACTATAACTCAGATATATCGATAGATTTAAACTTTATTGATTCCATATTATGAAAAAAAAATGTAGAACTCAATTGATAAATATTCAAGTCCAAAAGATACAAAGCAGATTGTTACACTTGTTGCACATCGTAACATGTTCAATAAAGGACCATGCCATGATCTTTCTTTTTTTTTATGTTGTTGTTTTTGGTTTCTAGGTCTGCATCTTTTCTGTTTTCCATATTCAGCAGCTGGGTTTGAAAAAGCTCTGAATCCCCTGCCTGCATAGCCACACGAATAAGAACTATTATGTCAATTGAAAAAGCTTCATGTTTTTAATAAGGACAAAAGGAAAGTGAACACTTCAGTCTCATTTGTTAGGTGACCAGAAACACAGCTGTAGACAAATCCTATAAAATGTGTTTAATTACTAAACAAGATATTAGTATCTCTGTAATGTTTACTGCTTGTTGCCCTCAAGTGGGCAAATTTCCATCAGTGCAACTTTACATCAACAGAAGAAAAATGTTTTTTAATATCAAGCTCATCCCTCCAACATGTCTAAACTATATTTATAATCTAATTTTATGTTTTCACTTGATAAATAAACTTTTATGTTAACACTTGTTTTCTCTGAACTGGTTTTACAAGTTAAAACATATTTAGGTGTGTGACTCTGCAGGACTTCAGCGCCGCTCTGCCGCAGGGTCAAGTGTGCCACGACGAACAGCGCCTGGAGGTGATCTTTAGCGACCTCACCCGTCACCGTGAAGATTCTCAGCAGCGCAGCTGGGCGCTTCACGAAGACCACGCTCTCATTTCCTGTTATCTGGAGGAGCTGCTGAAGATACTGGTAAAAAGAGCAAGACTCTTAACAGCTATATAGTGCTTTACAACTAAATATAAAGTCAAAGGAGGTAAATAAGAGTGTCCGAAAATAAATATGCATTAAAAAAAGTTTAAGTTTCAGTGACTTGATCATTTTAACACATCATATTTCAAACACTCAGCAGAGTGTTAGATTCACTGATATTTATCACTCTTAAATAGGTAAACATGTTGCATTTGCTAAATGTTTCTTGGTCTTTAAAGTATTAAATATCAGACATGCAGCAAAGTAGGAAACATGAGAACAGCAAGCTGCAACTCACAAAACTGGAGAAAAATCAACAAACGTCAGCTTTTATTGCTCATGAGTCATTTTCTGTTCTCACACTGAAATGTGTTCAGCTGCAGTGAACAGAAGGGGGATGTTTGCTTGGACAGACAGATTTCAGTGACAGCAGAAAAATATTAGACCAAAATAATTCAACATACGAGTTTGAGTTCATGTTGCTGTTTTACTTACATGAATATAATTTCTCTATGATGAATCTGTGATGTAAACACTGGAGCTGTCCAGATGTTGTGTGTAAATACCGGACATGTCTGATGGGATTAGAGGCTCAGATGACTCTACAAATCCAACCGTGTGCTTAAGAAGTGAATCTGTAAACCCCCCAGAGACCGTTTAGTGATGATGAAATGACACAGCTATGGTGTTCTTAAACCTCTGCTCTTTGTGTCCCCAGACTGACGCAGATCCAGAAGTGTGCAAGAGGATGTGCAAGACTAACCACTTCGAGAATGTGCTGTCGCTGGTCTCTTATTATCAGATGGTAAATCTTAATAAAAAATGTCCCCATTAGTTCAATCATCCTGCAGCGTAAGACTGTCATGTCAAATAGTTTTCTTCAAATCTTTGCCTCCATCTTGAGCTCCTCCCAGAACCACGAATGTGGCCTGACTTCAGCTGGTGTAAAACCTGTGTTATTATAGTTCTACTTTTTTTGCCACATGTACTTCTGTTTGACTGATTCACTGCTGCCTTCATGCAGGAGCATCGTGTATCTTTACGGCTGCTCCTGCTCAAAGTGTTCGGGGCGATGTGCAGCCTGGATGCTGCTCTCATCTCCACCCTCCTCAACTCCATCCTACCCATGGAGCTGGCCAGGGACTTGCAAACAGACACACAGGGTTAGAACATTTCCTTTTCACCATTTATTTAAAAAGCATTCACAATAATCTGGAGTTTGAGATGATCATTTGTCTGCCCACAGGACATTTTTCAACTTTGCAATTCCCAAGGGTAGATTATTATTATTATTATTATTATTATTATTATTATTATTATTATTATTATTATTATTATTATTATTATTGAGTCATCACAATAATGTTCCTTCTGGAGCCAGAAGTGATATGATTAGTGCCAGCGCCTAGTGGCCTTAAGTGGTATTGCACTGTAGTGCACTTTGATTTGGCTCCACGTCTGACAACTAATGACTACTTTCAATTTGTTTCTATACACTTCCTGGCCCAAAAAAAATCCCAATCTGGATTTAACCAAGCAATATGTAAGAAATTGCTATTGAAAAACAAATGGAGAGATGACTGTATTTTAGCTGATAACAACTTATTTAATCCTAACTGATGCAGTGAGTAGTTTCCCATTCTAGAGGACCAGTCCCAACAACATTATGTGCCCAAAATATCAAGTCACCAGACAGTTTTTTGTTTTTTTCCATTGGTAGATTTCCCTGATCCTGTCCTTAATCCCATGGACAATGTTTGGTGCCGCAGAAAACTTTACAAAGTGGTCCACCTCTCCCATTATCAGTACAAGATCTAAGTGAAAAATGAACACCAGTTTGGACAGAAATGCATGCTGTCTCACTGCATAAGCTTATTGAAACAATGCCATGATAAACACGTGTCATGATCTATGTTCGAAAGTGGCTTTTTTATTGGCCTGGCAGTGGATAAAGTTGATGGTTTTCAGTGCCACCTGAAGAGCTTAAGCTATTTAGTATTAGTTTTCAGCTTCATCCATGCACTGAGATATCTTTTTCTTTCTTTTTTTTTTGACTGTGCAAAACAAATGGACACATTACAGGAATTTTCCAGCCATTGCTTGTTTTTATCCTAACCTTTCTGAAATATATTGCTAGCATTAAAATCAAAACTGAGTCTTAAGTTGTTTTTTTTGTTTTTTAAATCTATGAACTTCTGTTTTTCTCTTTTTTCCACCAGAGCACCAGAAAATGTGTTACACAGCATTGGTACTAACTATGATATTCTCAATGGGCGAGCAGGTGCCATATCATCACTATGGTATGACAGATTAATATTTATCTATTTTTTTTATGTCTTTCTTTTTTGTTATCTTTATCTGGTGTTAGATGCATTTATGGTATGTAATCATGCTCATTGTTCATGTGATTTGCTTTGGGCTTAACTGCATGTGGGTGGAAGTTGACATGTATGATTTAAAAGCTGCATAAGAAGGATAGTGTGAGCAGGAACAACAACAGACATGATGGTGACCCTCCCTGCTTTCAGAACACCTGAATGCCGACTTTGTTCGTTTTTTGTTGGGTGTGGTGGAGGACGGGCTTCCCTCTGATCCCACAGAGCAACTGCCTGACATCTTCCTGAACCTCCTGCTGGCCTTTAACCTGCATCACACAGGTGAGAACAGCCTCAGCAAACATTTTCAAAGCTGTTTGACAGGTAAGCGGTGGAAAGCCTTGAAATTAATGATACTGTGACAGGTCGTTAAATTGTTCTTATATGTGTTTTTAGTTTGGTTGATTGATAAAATTTGCTGAAGTTGTCTTCAGAGCTTTCTTTGCCTTATCATCATGCTTCTTTGCTCTGGATCTTTGTGTCAACCAGCACCCAGCAACAATGTGATAATGCAGGAGCTGAAGCAGAAAAATGTCAAGATCCTGACAGAGAAAGTGTTGCTGCTCCTGAACAGAGGCGGTAAAATATGGAGGATTACTGATTCACATTTTTAATATCTCCTCAATTCTTGTGCATCATAAAATCCCTTGTTGTTTCCCCTCCAGATGACCCTGTGTGTATGTTCAAACACACTCCTCCTGCACCGCACTCAGTGCTCAAGTTCCTGCAGGATGTTTTCGCCAGCCGAGAGACCGCTGACATCTTCTACCGCACCGACATGATGGTGATGATTGACATCGCCGTTCGACAGATATCTGATCTTTCACCTGGAGACAAGGTGAGGTGACACACAGAGTTGACTTGAGGTTACTGGAGATACTTGTTTGCAAGTTTTGTCACTTTTTGATTGAACCAGGTTAGCGACTTCAACATGCTTCCACCTGCTGGCACATTTCCTTAAATCTCAAACCTCACCTGTAATAATACCTGCTGTTTTTCCCTTGAAGCTGCGGATGGAATATCTCTCCCTCATGCACTCTATAATGCGCTCGACGGATTACCTCGAGCACCAGCACCGCCTGACTGACCTGCAGGGATCCCTGCAGAGGATTCTCAGGGAGGAGGAAGATCCAGGAGAGGATGAAGGGAGCACCACAGCCAAACAGATGGATAAGCTAATTGTGCAGCAGATCTACAAGGAGTTCCCACAGATCTGTGAAAACTAGAACTAACCATATCCGCATCATGCGCACACACTGTAGTCTGCTTCCGTCTACTGCAGGGAGGTACGGTAAAGCTTGAAAGATGAAGAACTGAAGTTTGAAGACACGTTGTATTCTGTGCCAGCTGAGAGAAACAGACCAGCGCTGGCAGCGTTTTTATGGATTTTGCAGGGCTGCAACATGCATGTGATATCAATGCTTTCACGGCTTCTTGAAACAGATTCACTTGAATATGAGCAGGAAGTTATTTGGTTTGTTTTAAGAAGAATGAAAAGCCGGCAATCGCACAAAAAAAATGATTTAAATAAAAACCCTGCAATATTTCATCATACTTAGAATTTACAAATAGCCAGAATATATAGTTGGCCAAACCTTAACGCTGCTCTTGAAGTAAACTTTAAGCAATAATAACAGTTTGAACCTTACATGGACTGACTGCATGTGCTTTAAAGGATTTTGGTATTAAAGTAGCTGCAGCTACAGCTAAACCTTTTTCTAACCAAACTAACTTAAACCAAAAGGATTTTAGAGAAAATGTGAAGTTTTGTAACAGAGAGGCGGATCTGTGGTCGCAATACATGTAACAGTGCCATTATTTCACACCCGAGAGAATACTTCGAACCTTTACATGCTTCCCTTGTAGTGGGACCAAACTACTGTGTGTTACTGAGAGTATTATTTTCTTAACTGGTTACTGCATTCTTAAAACTGACTTCCTGTTTCATTCAACCCTTCTTTAGTATACTTAAAATTCAAGTCAAGTAGAGTAATGTTTACTTCTCTCATGAAAAAAGCGAAGCACACTCTGACTCATGATATCATTACTAAGCTAATAGCTGAGTATGTTGCTGCTGCATATTGAGTCTCTGCCGTTTCTGCATCTGCAGTTATCTCCGTCTGCTCCTTCTGGCTTTTCTAACACTTTGCAGAAATTGCTTTGTATTTGTAAATGGAAAGCTCCTTAAGCATCAGACATCACCTACTCTTTGCAGATTCATACTGACTGTGCTGCGTCAAGGCTTTATTATCTGCAATGATGCATCGTTTATTGTTGTTATGTTCCTGCTGAAAATGGAGAAAAAGGAGAGAAAATACAGGGCATTTATTTTATCTCCTGGTGGTTTCAATGTACCTTTACTTTTTCCCCCAGTGATGTCGTGACTGATATTACCCCATCTTAACACATTACCTGTTCTTATTTTGTCCCTTGACGTGCCTTCTTCATATGGGAGGCTGTCACAATACACAAGAGATATCAGATTTTAGTTCATGTCTGAGTCTTCATTCTTTGATTAATTGTGTCTATTTACAATGTGTGTGTCTGTGTGTGAGCAGTGGGCATCTCCATGGTTAACATTGTCTGCAAAAAGGCTGCGACTATGTTATAATGAAACTAATAAAGCTATATTTTAACAGTGAACGTCGTCACATCTTTTGTCGTGAAATATGTCACTTGATAAGAACTTAAAGTTTATATGAATAAGTTGCAGGTCACACTGACACTCATAAGACAAAAAACTGAATGAAATTGGTATTAGGAGAGAACTCCACACAAGTCTTGTTGTATTTCTTTATCGGTATTACTTAATTTTGCACCATTTACTGTCATTTTGTGTTCATTTACCACCATTTTGTGTTGTTTTTACCCAATTCTAATATATATTTTATTTGTTTAATATTGGAAATTCAATCAATATTTATTTATTAGCACTTTTCCATACATAGCAATGTAACACAAAGTGCAAATATCATAATGAACAAAAAACCCCATCATTACCAAGTCCCAAGACCAAAAACTCACGAGTCACACATATACTCGACATATACACATGCACACACATATACATAAAATAAAGTCTTTAAAAGCGCTGTCCTAACCCTCACCAACTGCATAGGGGAAACTAAAACACTGGAATTTTAAATAAAAGATGTTAAGCTGAAATAAAAAGAATAAAACAAAACACAATAGAATAAAATCAAAATAGAGTAAATAAAATAGGTAAAATAAAACGAGACATCAGATTTTGATTGTTTATATTTGTGCATTTGAATTCCTCTATATTATTTTGTGTCTTGTTAACATTATTAGTCACTTGATGTTTCAAGACCCTTTCATATCTTGATACAGCCATTTTGTTTCTTTAGGACGTTTTCTATCTTTCTCATTTTTCCCCCCCCACATATCTTTTATTCATTATGATAGTTATTTTAGAGTATCTTTCTGGTTTATAGATTATTAATTAAATAACACCTTAAGGACCCCTGGGCCTGTGCCTGATAGACTTGTGCATGCACACAGATTCAGAGAATTACAAATATAGGTAACAATTAAGTAATTGATTATCTCTACCGCTACAGCCTTATCCAATTGATGTACATATAAAGAAATAATATTTTTAATTAACATTCATCTAATTATTTAAAAACTATTGGTTCATTCATTTATTTAATAAACAAACTTTTCCAGTCGGACGTTAAACGAAGACGTACCGAAGTACGTTTGTGTTGCAGTCAGGTCGTTCCGGGGAAATAACTGGGTTAAAGGTCTTACAGACCGCAGTGACAGCAGCAGCTCACGGGTTCATCTCTTTGAGGAAAAGCCGTACAGGTGAGATTTTGCCTGCTATTTTTAGCTTCTTTCCAAATCGCCTTTTTCTTTCTTTCTCGGTTTCACTTGAGTGCAGCTTTTGTGTTTTTCTTCTTCCAGCGGGGCGGAAAGTAAAAATGGCCAAACAGCCGCAGCCGATCAGCCCGCTGAAGAACTTCTTCGCCGGAGGCTTTGGAGGGGTTTGCCTCGTCTTCGCTGGACACCCACTGGACACCATCAAAGTAATTACTGCTTTATGCTGTGTGTCAGAATTTGTCACAATGTTGCACGAGGGAAACAATTGACAAACAGCATCCGGGTACACAACTGACACCAGAGACAACATATGCAAACATACTGTTGTGTTCAGTGTGCTAATGTCACTGCACAGTTGCTACAGCCCTTTGACTCACATTCAGAGTGTCTCGTGATATATTGGCTCAGGTAGAAACGTCACCTGAAGCAAGTCCCAGAAAAGCAGTAAACCTCATAGTTCTAGAGGCTGAAAATCTGATTTTTGTATGAGTAATGACATAAATGTTTACCTGCCAAAGGAGCTGATCGCTTGTCTGTTAATT
>JBBBVU010000003.1:24374976-24399706 GCA_037177055.1 Atherinosoma microstoma
TCATGTGTATCTGAAAATATTTTCTCACAGAGGCACAGTATCACATCTTGACATTATGTAGCATTCAGTTCACTCTGAAGGAACAAGTGGAGATAAAGGAGAGCAAAAAATCCAACACAACATGTAAGAAATGTAATTATAAAGTTACAAGTCACCAGAAGGTCTCCCATCATTAAACCAGGTGTTCTCGTGGCATTTTTAGGTCATGTGTGTTAAGATTAAATGCTTCCATTGCTTTGGAAAGGGATCTGCTTTTTGATCAGTGAAGCAAATGCTGATCTTAGCTAATTTGCCTTGACTTGATGTTGCAGATTAATCTTGATTTGCAGTTGGCATCTCACTAGTGTTTGTTGAGTTTGATATTAAAGATAAAAAGAACATTTTAGGAATTAAATTCTAAGTTTAATGGACAGACATACTCTTTAAAGTTGCAATGTGTAACTACATGATTATTGAACAGGGGCTACTTTTGAATAACGATTTTGTGTGAAAAGCTTCACCCAACCTTTTTTCTTTCTATCAGGTGCGATTACAGACTCAACCCAAACCCAAGCCTGGAGAGAGTGTCTTCTACGCTGGAACTATTGACTGTTTTAAAAAGACTTTAGCCAAAGAGGTGAGGGTGCATACAGCTCGAATCTCTTTCAGAAATTAATGGTTTTGCAGAATTTCTTTCCCTCGTCACACTGATGTCTCCTCATCATGTTGTTCCCTTACAGGGTGTCAAAGGACTCTATAAAGGAATGGCTGCCCCAATAATCGGAGTTACACCCATGTTTGCTGTTTGTTTCTTTGGATTCGGGCTGGGAAAGAAACTACAACAGAAAACCCCTGATGATATCCTAACGTAGGTGATTCCTCTGTTGTATGCGTTTGTGTTGTTACATCATCGCCTCAGACGCTCAGCAGGTGATGTATCCATGTTACCGCTTCTTGATCTTGTCTCTTGCAGGTATCCACAACTGTTTGCTGCTGGGATGTTGTCAGGTATTTTCACCACAGCCATCATGGCTCCCGGAGAGCGCATCAAATGTCTCCTACAGGTCAGAGATGATTTTGTGTGTGAAGTAGATTCCATAGATGTGGCTCAGACTCCTCCTTATACACATGTTAAATGACTAAACAATATTTAGGATAATATGTAAAAGAGATGTGTTACATAATGTGTGTTTTTCTGTGTATGTGTGCAGATTCAGGCCTCCACAGGAGAGGTGAAGTATGCTGGTCCCATGGACTGCGTCAAACAGTTGTACAGAGAATATGGAATCAGAGGCGTGTACAAAGGCACAGCTCTGACTCTGATGAGAGGTGCGTCTCTACTCTGAGAGTAGTTGCTTCAGTTTTCATTTAATCAAACTTCATTTAATGTAGGATATTTATGAGGAGTTTGAGCAACAAGAATGTGCAGTTCTTCTTTTGATGAACACGCATTTATTTAATTCTACATTTGAGATGCTTTGTGAAAAAAGGTTTTTTTTCCGTGTGATGTTCTCCGAGCCAGCATCAGTTGAGGCTGAACACCACAAGTCTCTGTAGCTCATCATCGCACTTTGAGGGTCATCAGTTTGCATCGGCTACTTTTAACAAAACACATCTGAGGGTTTAGGCTCGGGGAGTCATTCGCTGCTGTAGTCAGTCCAGGAGAAATGGATCATATCAGTGAGGATGTAACTAACCTGCAAGGTGCAATTACCTTTGAACCTTTGGAGCTCTCTTTTATCTTTATGAAATGGTTTGAAGCCTACACTCCCACATAGTGAATCAATCATTCGCCACTTAAAGTAATTTGTCATGAGTTGTTGAATCAAATCTTCCTGTACATTGTTGCCATAGTGTCTCTGTTGTAAAAAGCATCATTGTTAGAAGTATTATAGGTTTAGGTAATCATCTTTATGATAAAAGGTCAGTTAAATGAAACTATTACTTTTTAGGTTATTGTAGAACATTTTGCCACTCATTGTTTTTCTTTTGTGTACCTCAGATGTTCCAGCCAGTGGGATGTACTTCATGTCGTATGAGTGGTTGAAGAACCTCCTCACGCCAGCAGGAAAAGGGTGAGTATTTACTCGTCCTCGCAGTATTCATATTCTCTCAGTAAAAAGTCTCTGAGCTGTCGTCCTCCACGCCCCACAGGCACGACGAGCTCAGTGTTCCCAGTGTACTGTTCGCTGGAGGAATGGCTGGGATCTGTAACTGGGCTGTAGCAATTCCACCCGACGTACTCAAGTCTCGCTTCCAAACAGGTTGGCTTGACATGAATGGATTAGAACAATATTTCTCTGTTTTTGTTTGTTTTTTTCCTTTCGACATGCTAGGTGAATAGCTCTTGATTTTAATGGTAAATTCTGATTTTATGTAAGTTAAGAAAAAAACTAAAAGTTTGCTGATTTTCCTGTCGTCTTTTACCTTCCAGCTTCCTCCTTTTAGAAGCTTGTAAAGTGAGAGTGGGTATAATGAAGCATCTCTCTTTCAGCTCCTGAAGGAAAGTATCCCAACGGTTTCCGGGACGTCCTGCGGGAGCTGATCAGGGAGGAAGGTGTGGGCTCTCTGTATAAAGGCTTCAGTGCTGTCATGCTCAGAGCTTTCCCTGCAAATGCAGTAAGTGTGCATCACTTATCCTTCAGCTTGACTTTTTTTTTTTTTTTTTAAAGTACAATAGAAGGAAGTGTTCTCAATGTAATCGATTTTTTTATTTGGTGGTCTCACTTCTGGGATCACAAAAAGAACAAAGACTGCTGAATTGCACTCAACTAGCCCTGTTGGTTTAAAGGAAAGGACCATGCAGAGGTAAAAACAAAGTGGTGGGATAAAAAGCAAGTGCCCAAAATGCTTATCAGTTCACACAAAGACGGCATCAGGCGGGATACGGGCGGACCAACAACGCCTGCCTTATCTATAACGGATGAATATATAAACGCCACAGTATCCAGCCTTGTGTGGAGATGATTAGGAGGGAAATAACTGTTACAAAATAGTGTAAAATATACAGTAATTATTCAGTTTGTCTTATATAGAAAAAAAATATTGTTTTTCTAAGTTCCCTTGTAATTCATTGTTTATTTAAATGTAGAATACATGGAAATGCTGCTTGTTTGTTCAAGTTGTTGTGGAGAGACTATAGGAAGGCTCTTTTTTTTTCTGAAATATGTTTAATGAAAGCTCAGCTCGCAGTCATTTTCTGTTGATGTCAGACATTTTTCTTTCAAACTAAACTAAACTCTTTTGATTTCAGGCTTGTTTCTTAGGATTTGAGATGGCAATGAAGTTTTTGAACTGGTTAGCTCCAAACCTGTGATGGACACTTCGAGCCTTCTCGGCTGGGAATCCCTGGAACACACACTCTCTCTCTCTCACTCATACACACACACACACAACACAAACGGATCAAAGGAAATGAAGAGATTTGAACAATTTTCCAATAATGCACTTGATTAATTTTAACTTTGTGTTACTGAGGTGTCGTGACGAACCGTGCCAGTACACTCACAAACAGAGACAGTCGAATGTTCTCACTCCTTTTGGTTTTAGTTATTTCCTGATTGTTTTACGTTTTGTTTTATTTTTGTTTTGTTTTTTGATTAGAAAAGGAGTGATGTAAACATGCTGTGCCTTACCTTTTTATTATCTGCAAACAGGTGTTCGTATCAGGGAAACGGTGCATTTGAATCGAGTGTTTTCAGTCTTTAAGCCTTTAAGCTGTCTGCATCCTGTACATTCACACCCCATCAGTGACCATTCATACTACACTTTCTGTCTGTCGAATATGAAACTGTAAGAGTAATAATGAATGATTAAACATTATATGAATGTCATCATCTGCAGAAAATAAAAAGCAGAAATCTATCTTTAGATACTTCTTTTGCTTTGCTGATTTTTTTTCTATAATATTTATCTTCATGTCTTCTTGAGATTTAACAGAGAGGCTTTAACTATCCTTACTTATTTATATATTTAATTATACTACATTATTTCAATCCTAAGCAAATAAAAACAAATGCTTTAAGTAGATATAAACATTCAAAGTTACACATTGTCATCATTAAAACATATTTGGATTCATTGAATATACAGCAGATATTAATAAGAGGACAAAATGGAGACAATTCTCAACTTCTGTGCTGTTTGCTGTCATGGTATTTTTAAATCTCAACTTCAGTGGTCATAAAAAAAAACCTCAAAACTTCTGCTCTCATCTAAAGATCCATGGTATGTTTCCTGTAAGAAGTGGTTCAAGAGCTATGTTTTTAAAAGTCTATGATTAAGAAAAAAAAAGAAGAAAGAAAATAGAAATTAGGAAAGAAAGTCAGCTCTTTTTTCTTAGGTGATGGTATTGGGACATAAATATGAATAATTGTTTATCAGAACCATGAGTTAAATACAGTGTCGTAGCAACAGCATATGTTACACTGTCATTATATTTCAAAAACTAAGTTAAGATGCAGAAGCAGTATGCAGATAACTGGGTACAACATATAATCTAAAGTTTGTAGAATCACTTTTAGCGGCAATAAGTTGTAATTATTTTCTGTATGATGTTATTGGTCTCAAACATTGTAGGAGGAATGTTGTCTCCTCTTTACAACATTGCTTCAGTTCATTGAAGTTGCAGACATTCACTCGTGGAAAGTTTTCTTTGAAGGTCTGGAATTTGTCTGACAACAAAAATATATAAAATAATTAAAGTGTCATCACAACACCTTAGTTGTTTTCAGTCATTCTGTTGTAGATTTGCTGCATCATATTGGATCATCGTCTTGTTTCATGACCCAGTTTTAGCCGTCAACCATATCTGACTCTACAACACTTTTGGGTTACAGAAGAGTTCATGGTCCACTCAATGACTGCAACATGACCGCATCCTGCACCTGCGAAACAAGCCCAAATCATCACATCTCCACCGACATGCTGGCGTTGATGCTGATGTGCTGTTTGATTTGTAGCAAATGCAAACATTTCCATTTTGTTCTCAACTGTTTGAAGCTGATTTTTTCCAAAGGTTTTGTGGTTTATTAAGATTTTGCAAATCTAAGCCGTGCCAACATATTCTCTTTAGAAAGAAGAGATTTTTTCCAGACAATCTTATCTTCTATCTTTTTCTAATCATGCTGCCATAAATGTTAACATTTAACGTACTGACAGTTTCTCTGACAATTGCACAGTTTGACCTCAGGATGAACTCAGAAGATTGTTCCACGTTTCTACTTATGGATATTTCTTTTTCACTGAAGTATGATCCACTTCAAATAGCTTTGAAATGTCCTTATAACCCTTCCCAGATTGACGGGCAGAAACAATTGCTTCTGTAAGATCATTGCTGGTGTTTTTCCTTCTCTGCGTTGTGTTAAATACCGATATAGTGACCAGATATAGATTTACCAGAAATTTTCCTTTCCTTCTCCAGTTTTCTTTCCAGACAATAAATTCCTTTAGGTTTTTTGGTTGCCGTCTTCAAAAATCTTGAGAGGATGTTCATTGATTAATTTGAATACGCCTTGTTAGATTATGTCAGATGTGTAACACCAACCAGATGTCTGGGATAAAGCCCTGAGTGAGTAGTTTCTTTGCCAAATCCCCAAGTCCAGAGAGGCCTATGTCCATCGGACAGCCTTTAATTACGGATGATGTGAAAAGTCTGTGTCAATACTTTCCGACAAGCTGTGCTAAATAAAGAAATCAATAAAGTGCAAAGTGGAAGAGGACGGGGAGGAGTCACTCTGTCCTGTAACATTCATTCAGACAGGCAGTGTATGCATCAGATGTTTGGTAGCGTTCGGTGCTGCTGATGCTGAATCATTTCAGGTTTTTACAGACTGAGCTAAGTGGAGATCTTCAGGTTTTAGTGTGAGAAACCAAAGCGTGGGCCCTGACCTCTGAACCTGAACAATGAGTAATCTTGAGATACCAGCCGGTTTGAAAGAGCTGCTGCAGGGATACACTGTAGAGGTGCTTCGTCGCAAGCCTCCTAACCTGGCTGAATTTGCAGTGCAACATTTTACACGTGTTCTGGAGAGCCAAAGGAAAGAGCAGCGAGACAAGAAACCCGGCACCAATCCTGAACAGAAAGGAGTCACTTTTGAGACAATTTCAGATCAACCCAACAAAGATGATGATGAAGAAGAGGAAGAGAAGGATTCTGTTAGTAAGTATTGTCATTTCACACTGCAAAAACACCTCAAATGAGCTGTGATATTGTAGTGGGACAAACTTCCACATGCTTTATTAGCCTGGTCAATGTGCAATGTGTTGACCTCTGACTCTCTCCTCAGAGCCAGTCCCTGGTAGATTCAGTCGCAGAGTTGCTGGTCAGTAACTGGAAGAATTTGGGTAATAAATATGAATTAATAATGATGTAAGTGTACAGTACTTTAATGTTTGTTCTGTTGCAGTTTGTGCAGAGGCCTACAACCCTGATGATGATAAGGATGACATGGAGCCTCAGGTCGCACATCCCAAAACAGACGAGCAGCGGCAGCGGCTTCAGGATGCATGCAAAGATATTTTATTGTTTAAAACTCTAGAGAAGGTACAACACTTAAAGTAAAGGGAAATGGTTTCCCTATTTGACTGACTTGTAGATACACACATCTACAGTCCAGGCTGAACAGACAGCTGCACCTGATTCTGTTGTTCTATGAAGAAGTGAAAGATCTCTGATCTGCTTATCAGGTCGCTAACAGTTATGAGCTCTCAGAACTGTTCATGTCATTTAAATGTAAAACCAGAGAAGTTAGGTGGTGGTTATATCATGGTTTGAACCTGATTTGCTTAGTTTAGGCATGGATGTCTTATCATTCAATTACATGCATAGCTGTACATATGCCAGAAAAAAAAATCACGTTCATTGTCCAAAGGTGACGCCATGACTATGGGATGTTAAGCCAAATTGTTGTCTTTAAGTTATTTGAATTGTGATTTTGCCAAGAGATGCTGGGGTTATAAAACTAGGATTTAATTATATATCAGCTACCACAATGACATGCTTTACACAATCACATGTTGACATGTAGCCTTAATGGGCCACTATTCAGTCATGATTTTTATGTTTAACCATCTGACAAGACAAAAACATGGGAAGGAGAGCAGCTTTGATGGGAATTCTGCTGTATTACGTTTGTTTTTAGAACAAGATGCAAAAATGTGGAACTTGAGAGCATATGTGGAGCTCCCAGAGTTTTTCAGGCTAAAGTCTGGTTAACTTAAGTCTGGTTTTGGACAGACTCAGAATATTTTTCCCCTTGTGAAGTAAACATGCTTGTTAATGAATTTCAAATTATACTTGTAAATTGTGTTTAATATATTTGGGTTTCTAAATCTAACTTTAGGACTTTGAAAATCTGATGTTTTAGTTCATATTTATGCTATATTTTTGCAAAAGGCTTCACAAATTTTTTAGCGCCCCCATCTCCATAACACCTGAGGTCTGCTCCTTCAGTCAGTTTCTTCTTAAATATGCTGTTAAAATGTGCTCAGCAAAGACCATTGACTCGCTTTTCTTAATGTCCCCCAGGACCAATTCTCTGAGATTTTGGATGCCATGTTCGAGGTGTTTGTCAAACCTCAGGAGCACATAATAGATCAAGGAGATGATGGGGATAATTTCTATGTCATAGAGAAGTGAGTAAGATATTTCAGTTAGCTTTCTTTGCAATATCTAAACCACATAGTTTTGCCAGATGAGTTACGCTGACTTCCTCTCCCTGGCCTGTCATTGCCAGAGGTGTGTATGATATTTTTGTGCAGAAGGATGGAGTGAGTGTGTGCGTAGGTAAGTACAACAACAAGGGGAGTTTTGGAGAGCTGGCTCTCATGTACAACACACCGCGAGCTGCAACAATCATTGCAACGGAGGAGGGCGCCTTGTGGGGTCTGGTGAGTGTGAAGCATGCCATCAGTTACATTTTAGCAAACTGAAATAAAAGAAACCGGTGTGACGCTCTCTCTGGTTGCGGCCGCATCAGGATCGAGCCTCGTTTCACAGACTGATTGTGAAAAATAATGCAAAGAAGAGGCGGATGTATGAGGCCTTCATAGAATGTGTTCCTCTTCTAAAGTCTCTTGAGGTCTGTAATAAATACAGATGCTGTACACAAAATTATCACAAGATATATGAACAGTCTCTTAACACTTTGAGGTCTGTCAGCTGCGTATTTAATGTGTCCTGCTTCATTTCAGCTCACTGAGAGGATGAAGATTGTTGATGTTTTGGGGGTACGAGTGTTCAAAGATGGGGAGCGCATAATAACACAGGTAAATTGTTTTTAAATGTGTTGCTTTCTGAGTTTACATGTATATTGATAAAATAATTTTTGCTTCTACATGCAGGGTGAGAGCGCTGATTGTTTCTACATTGTTGAATCAGGAGAGGTGAAGATTATGATCAAAACCAAAGTAAGTACAGCATGATAAACGAATGTCTTTAAACCGAAATCCCAATTCTTCTCCTTTGCCGTACCCTCTACATTTTGCAGAGATAAGGTGCCCTTTTTCTTCTGAGGAGCAAGGAATAGTGGAATTTTAACTCCTCAACTGGGACAATTCGGACTGTTAGATGATCATTACTTGATGATTACTAAAAGAAAAAAGTCCTCTACCCTTTGAAAAGTGGAGGAGTAAGGCCAAGGGAAGCTTTGGGTTAAGAGTTGTCTTCGTTACTGTGATGTCAACTTCATTACTTGCTGTTTTATGGATGAACAACTTTTTTAAAATGACTTTGTCGGCTGTAGACTAAGACGGGTCAGCAGAACAACACAGAGGTGGAAGTGGCTCGTTGCTCGAGAAGCCAGTACTTTGGGGAGTTGGCGCTGGTGACCAACAAACCTCGGGCGGCATCGGTCTACGCTGTGGGAGAGACAAAATGTTTAGGTATCTATAGATATTTACAGTATCATGACACATGACTTTCTGCACCACACTGGTACTAAAAGATGAAGAGTTTTGGGTGGGCTGAGTCAAGACATCAAAACAAATACTAAATAAAATGTTGCAGTCTGAGTGTTACAGTACATACAGTTGTGCTCAAAAGTTTACATACCCTGGCAGAATTAGTGATTTTTTTTTTTTGGCCATTTTTTTAGAGAATATGAATGACAAAACAAAAACTTTTTTTTCACTAATGGTTGGGTGAAGCCATTTAATGTGAAACAACTGTGTTTACTCTTTTTAAATCATAATGGCAACATAAACTATCCAAATGACCCTGATCAAAAGTTTACCCTAAGGATTTTGGCCTGATAACATGCACACAAGTTGACCCAAAATGGTTTGAATGGCCATTAAAGGTAACCATCCTCGCTTGTGATCTGTTTGCTTGTAATCAGTGTGTATGGATAAAATGTCAGTTTCTGGGCTCCTGACAGATCTTTGCATCTCTCATCCATTGTTGCACTGACATTGCTGTTTTCTGAGTCATGGAGAAAGTAAAAGAATTGTCCAAGGATCTGCAGGAAAAGGGTGATTTGAATTGTATAAAACAGGAAAAGAACATAAGAATATCTCAAAGGAAGTGAGAATGCCATCAGAAATGTTCAAACAAGAAGTGGATAATTATGGATTCTGTTGAAACCCAACTTCGATCAGGTAGACCAACATAAATGTCAGCCACAAGTGCCAGGAAAATTATTCGAGATGCAAAGAAAAACCCACAAATATCGTCAGCTGAAATACAGGACTCTCTGAAAAAAGTACGGAGGAACCTGAAGAAAAATGGGCTGCATGGTCGAGTCGCTGGAAGAAAGCCATGCCTATGCAAATGCCACAAAGCAGCCCCCTTACAATACACTAAATAGCCAGAGACAAGCCTCCACACTTCTAGAACAAAGTGAGACCAAAATTGAGCTTTTTGGTCACAATCATAAACGTTACATTTAGAGAGGAGTCAACAAGGCCTCGGCCTTCCTACTGTGAAACATCAAGGTGGAACGCTGATGTTTTGGGGAGGTGTGAGAACAACTAAATGCAGCATTTTATCAGAGAATACTGGAGGAAAATGTGCGCTCATTTGCACAGAAGCTGCGGATGGGAAGCACTCGGACGTTCCAACATGACAATGATCCAAAACACAAGGCCAAGTTGACTTGTTATTGGCTACAGCAGAATAAAGTGAAAGTTGTGGAGTGGCCATCTCAGTCTCCTGACCTCAATATCATTGAGCCACTCTGGGAAGATCTCAAACATGCAGTTCATGCAAGACAGCCCAAGAATTTACAGGAACTGGAGGCTTTTTGCCAAGACAAATGGGCAGCTTTACCATCTGATGAAATAAAGAGCCTCATGCACAACTATAACAAAAGACTTCGATCTGTCATTGATGTTAAAGGGAGCGATATGCGGTATTAAAACCTGTGGTATGTAAACTTTCGATGAGGGTCATTTGGATAATTTCTGTTGCCATTATGGTTTAAAATGAGTAAACACAGTTTTTTCACAATAAATGGCTTCACCCAACCACCAACCATGAGTGAAAGAAAAGTTTTTGTGTTATCATTCATTTTCTCTGAAAAAAGACCAAAAAATTCACAAATTCTGCCAGGGTATGTAAACCTTTGAGCACAACTGTAACTTTATGTCCAAAAATGGTGGGACACTAAAATATAGATGAAAACAGAATACATTGGATTTTACATCCATAAAATGTTAATATTGAGAAACTTAATCCATCTACACATATGCATCTCTCCTCTTTTAATAACATAGAATTTTAAAACAGCTAGTATTTTTCTAAGCAAAATCTTTTACATATCTTTCTCTACAATGTTTTAGCTGCTCAAAATGGTGGGGTCTCCTTTTCTCCTTTTTATATCATGTATCGTTGCTAAACCCTCCAAGATATTTGTAATTTCATATAAAGTAATATTTCCTCATCTATTTCACATTGAAAGACAAACTAAGCATTGAGGCAAATCCTTCAACCTCTAGGATCCTCATCATAGTCATGTTAATGTCCAGCTGCCAGGTCACCTCATTAGTTTTGAGATCTTCCATTTAAACACTTTGTTTATATATTTACTAGTTCTGATTAAATGAGGCATTCAATTATTAGAAAGTTATTCAGTTCTATTATGTAATGTTTAATTGTGGCCCGTTGGTTTGGGATATGAGGTTGTATTTCACATATTTGTCTAATACAGTAAAACTTTCTGTAAGAGAACTGTTATAGATATAGATAAATCTGTTTTTTCTAACAGAGAGAAATAAAGCATTGTCCTACTAATCAATTTATTTCACCAAGCCAATAACTAGGTCAAAATGTAGCACAGCCAGCCTGAATCCACGTTGGCTCATCCTGGCAAAGTGAACTCTTGTTGAATTATCTGAGCAACAGGGCGGCTGTAACTCAGGAGGTAGAGCAGCCGGAAAAGTCGGCGGTTCAAAGTGTCCTTTGGCAAGAACCCCATGAACCCCACTTTGCCTTTCGATGTGCGTATCGGGGTATGAATCTGTGTAGAAGCACTCAGTATGTTACAATGTAAGTGCTGTATGAATATGCTGTGTGAATGAGACATGTAGTGTCAAAGTGCTTTGAGTGGTCATGTGACTAGAAAAGCACTATACAAGTACAGTCCATTTACCATTTTGAGCTAAGCCTAAACATCTACACACAATCAAGAAGGGGTTTACTCAGACAAGTATGACAACAGATATTTTGAAAAAATTTACATTATTTAAATATGACATTTTGTCTTGGCTGCTGCTACCGTTATGTTACTGCACCAACGTTTTTAAAAGTTACTCATTTGTCATTTCCCATTTTGGCAGAGGATTGGACATCAACATACCATTATATTTCAGCTTTCCAACATGTAACTGAAACGCCTCGAATAGAAAAAAACATTTTCAAATGTTTGTCCCCCCCCAGTAATGGACATTCAGGCTTTCGAGCGTTTGTTGGGACCCTGCATGGACATCATGAAGAGGAACATCTCCCAGTATGAGGACCAGCTTGTGGTACTGTTTGGATCCAGTGATCACCTGAAACACTAGTGTGCTATGTAATAAACTAGCATTTTAAATTGATTGTTGTAGCAGTGAATGTAACACAATTATGGCTACCTTGAGGTAAATGTAAGATATGATCTTCTGTGTTTTATGTAAACTCTTCCCTGAAAGACAATCCATTGCAATACCAGTGCAGTACGTTCATAACAGTGATCAACTTCATGTGCTGCTCCATTTCTATCTAGGTTTGGTTAGCCTTTATATGCAAGCAAACCATTTTAAATTAATGGTTTTCTAGGACACTTCAATAGAACAGAGCCATTTTTAATGCAATTAACCCATTACTTTGGTATGACAAGTTAAAATATATAAACATTTTTAAAAACAATGTCTTCAATACATAGTACTACACCATAAAACCAGATGCCATGAAAATAAACAGACTACACTTTTGTTATTCAATTGATGCAGACCTAAATCATGTTCTGTATGAGCACATGATTCATGTGGAGTTACGGTACTGCTAAATCCCATCTTGATTAATAAATAATGCAAGCTCCATTTGCAATCAGCAATGCAAGCCAGAAAGATCTCAAAGCAGTACCCCTTTTTGTTTATTCAAATCCTCATTGTATAGCATGAAAAATTGAACCATTGTCTGTCTTCAGGATTATAGTGAGTAAAATCATACAAAGTTAAGCTAATTGCAATTTGAAAAAAGATATTAAAAATAAAGCATCCTCTTAAATTTTCATGTTTTCTGGAGTTTGTTTTATTTGAGTTACAAAATATGAAGTGCCATCAGCAGACTCCACAAGGAGTTTGCCAACCTTCTTGTTACAGTATTTACACCCAAAAATTAAGGATCCATCCAAATTTCTACACACTGCGTTTTATGTCCCAGAGTTGAAGTCTGTTAAGCTGTCCAAGTTCTGTTGACGTTTAAATATTTAAAATATTTACAAAGTTCCGTATTCAAAAACTCCCAAATCAGACTGTAGCTTTTTCAATTGCAAAGGCAAGGTGCCAGAGGTGTGGCTGCTTCAGTAGTGTGAGAAAATGAGCAGTTGGTGGAATTAAAGGAGCCGTTAAATGAACATGGTCCTCAAGAGGGTCTCCAAGATTTACAAGTTAATTCTTCCTCCTACAACAAAAGCCTGTGTGAGGAAGTCTGTACACAATCATTTAAAATGACATTTTGAGATGTCTCTTCATCTGTTGCAGTACAACAGCTGCTATGATCCTCCATTGAAGAAATGAATATGACAAATGTAAGAAATAGGCCATCCAGATAAGTCATCAAGTCTTGTTCAAACGTCCTGATTTTTTTCTTCTTCAAAGTATCTCCAAACACTTAAAATAAAAACTGCAATAAATAGAAATACAGCAGATGGTCAAGTAAGACTCATTCTGGTTTGTTCCATCCCTGAGTTTTTTTTGTTGTTTTTTTGAGAAGGACAAATACACCAGGCAGGAGTGATGAAAGAAATAAAGACTGATGGAATAAAAAAAAAAAAGAAAGCAATAAGTGTTGATAGGGTGCATCCTACACATTGCCCGTTGTGTCCAGGTGTGGAGAGAGGGGGAACAAAAACAAAGAAAAAGAAAAATTATATTCCTCTGGTTTCCTGAGGCTCATTGGTGAAAACGTCCATTGATGGGACGGGTCTCGGCGGTGATGGTTACACTAATGTGATGACAATCATGAGGTGTGGTGAGATGCTGGAGATCCTGTTCAGAAGGTCGGGGGCGAGTTGTGACAAGTGGCTCTCGGAAAAATCACAGGGAGGGAAAATCTGAAGCACATATGCGGGCTGGAAAAACAAAAACCACCATCAGTTATACATAATTTTCGAACTGGTTGCTTTATGCTGAGATTCTGTAGTATTGACGTCACACTACTATGATCAATCATTTTAGTTAGTTTTACAACAGACACACTAAAGTACTTTTACTTCAGATATTTAAAAAAAAAAATCTTTTTCTCTTGATTTTTGCTCCATGTTTTCTCCATTGTACCATCAACTCAGTCCTGCTGCAAATATGACGCAGCATGTAAGCATGCTGTGTGACAGTAATAACCGTCAGTGTGAAACATTGTGGCCACTGATAGAAACATTTTTGTGGATTAAAGCATCAAAGCTAATAATTTACATCAAGGATTTTTTTGTAATCAAGTTAATCATGTTCCCCGAGGAATTGTTCTGATCCCACTTGGCCACTATGTTTTGGCTACCATGTTATCAGGCACAATCCACATTCAGCACATCAGGTTATATATTTTTTCTAATCATACATTCTTGATAAAAGTTTAATTTTTACTCCTTTGTTAGCAACAGATTCCTATTTGATGCCACTCCTTCACACAGACTCCCTCCTGGATGTTAAACAGAGGCTCTATGTTAATGTTGCTTTTTCCTAAAGTCAGCACATTTTAGACCAGCACTTTGGGCCTGAATAACATCCACATTCATACAGGTCAATGTGAATAAAACAAATATTATACATTGCCGTTTCAAAATTCAATATGTCACAATACATATATCTGATCCTAGGTCATTTGTTGCTGTATTCACACACAAGTAAAGTGCATGTGGCTAAGCTTTACTATATTCAAGGTAAATACCACTTTTGAGGTTGTTAAAACTTTACCAAAGTCCATCACATATAAAGTGTTAAAATGGGTCTGCTTCTTCACTTCTTATAAGAGCTGCAAGTCTATGAGCTTAGCTAGGAAAGAGTCATGTCTTGTTCTCTGCAAAACATTTCCCCATAATGGTTTGTCAAAGAAGTACTCCAATTAAAAATTTGCAGTAAAATAAAATTTTAAGAGAGCCACTTGACACCAGTTACTTTGACAGCACTATACACCTGAAGTGTTTTGATGATGCGTTTTCTCAGGTGGACCTTTACATTTCTTGCTGTACCTTTCCCTCTTTATCTCACTCTCAAACCCTTTCTTGTCCCGATGAAAAATATCATTATAGAAACAAATCGATGCTTCGCTACCATCAATTCATTTCAGCACACTGACGCCTAATACAGACACTCAATTCCTCTGTAAGCAATATCAGTCAAATTTATGCTTTTTAAATCAAACTAAATAAAGGTTTTTACACACAGTCATTTCTCACCTGATTGGAACCTGGATTGGGGATATTAATTATACCAGCTGCCAACTTTGTCTGCAAATAGCTGATGAATGCAGATTTAAGAGCTTGAGTTTGGCTTAGTACGTCTTCTTGATCACGTCCACAGGGCAGAGCAAGGAGAAGGCAGAAATCACTGTCCCCCTGCAGAGGAAAAAGATTAATGCTATTAAGACTGAACTTAATTAAATACAAGATCACTAAATGAAGTAAAAAAAAGAAAAAACTAAAAAAACACACCATCATCCTTCTGGCTACACTCTCCAGCTGTGAAGCCTCTAGTCTCATTCTCTGGACAATCCTTAGCAGTGCACCTCCTTCTTGCAGAGGCAGGGATCGATGAGCTAGAGCTTTGTTGCCACAGACAAAATGCAACTGGACTGCAGCCGTGTCATTTTTCAGTGCCAGAAGTCCTTGCCACACAATAGGGTATTTCTGTTTTAATGGCACAAAACAAAGACAAGCGAGTCAGAAAAAGAGAACTCTTGTTCGAAACAACACTGAACAGAGTAAACTGTTGTGATGGGTTTCGTCTTACTGTGAGCAACTGCACCATATTAACAGGCTGCGTCATCTTGCTATCTGGCTTTGTCTGGAGGTCTGCACCCTTCAGATACAAGAGGACACGAGTTAGGAGCGTTTTAATCAGAATGAGGATATCAACACATATTTGCATACACACAATGACACCAAGACTAATGCAATCTAATGCAAGAAGCCTGCAAGAACCCCCCCCTCCTTATAAACTGATTCAATTTATTTGTAACTCTGCACTTGCATTACTGCTTAACTGTTGTGATATTTGTATCAAATGGTATGGTATGCTCCCACTAAACCGGCAACAAAAGTGTGGCCAACTCACCATAGATTGTGTGACATTCAGTGGTGCCTGGTTATGTCCAACAGAAGTCTCAGGTATTTGAGGATGGATGCCTCTTGGGTTTGAGTACATTCCTGTGTAATCTGGGAATGAGCCACTAGGCCCTGGTGGCAGTAGCTGAACTCGCTGGGGAGATGCCATTGCTTGCCCCGACTGCCTGAGGCCCATCATTCCTTCTTTAGCAAGAGGAGAGTGCGGTCTCTTTGCTTCTAATGACTTTGTTATATCCTTCTCAGACACACCTTTTGGCAAAACGTGAGCTCTTGGAGATAAAGAGGGGGGAAGTGTTTCCTGAATGTGTCCAGAATGAGGATCTGTGCCACCCCCTTGTTGGTGCATGAGCACACGCATATCCCTTGGTGCCATGTACGTTTCCAAAGGAACACCACTCCTCAAAGGCCCACGAGGATCTGACTGCAGAGTGGCAGAGGGTCTTCCTGTTGGGTGGAAGCGTCTGGATTCTTCCTGTTCCCCTTCATGACTCCTTATAGAACCAGGATTAACTTTTAAAACCTTGTCTCTACCAACAGCCTGAGGAGAGGAAGGCCTTGGCTGCATGGGGCCAGGCCAGGGAGAGCCAAGAGGCTCGCTATGCATTCCATAGCTCATCACTGAAAGAGGTGGCGTATTGACCCTAACATCTTGAACAAGATGTCCGACAGGAATAGACTGAGTAACACAGTGAGGAGACATCCGTCCCAAACCTCCAGGCACGCTGTGGGGTGGCATGATTACCGATTGTTCTGGATGGTGTACACTTGTAATAAACTGTTGCATACTGGGATGACCAGCTGATAGCATAACTGGGATGCCCTTAGGTGATGAGGAGCCTATAGGTGAGGACACCTTGGTAAATGGAGGGTGTGGATGGCCCGACTTGCGTGGGGATCTGGGTTCTTGTTTGATCCCACCGATATGGGAAGGAGCTCTGTCCCCAGCTGTTGTTACAAAACCTACATGGTTTCCAGGTGGAGAGGGCAAATGGGGGCTAATTGCAGGACTCACAGCAGACGTCCAAGATGGTTTTGCCCCATCTGTACCATGAGGATCAGAACTGTCAATTTTCTTTTGAAGTTTTAACGTCATGTAATCTTGATAACCAATTACTTGCTGGCCACTCTGAGGAAGACGCTTAACCACTCCTTGAGGTCCAGGTTGGTAAGCAGGATCAATCTTTTCCAAACCACTGCTTTCTTGTTTAATAGAGGACAGAGCCAACTGTTTACCAGGATGTCCATGATCTGCCTGTGATGAAGGCCCCTTCTGCAGTCCTGACTGTGAATGACCATATATTTCCTGTTTAATCTGGGGCATGGAAACCAACTGCTGAGATTCCATGTCACCTGCTGTTGCTTGTGGGATTTGACTAATTTTGGCACTAATTCTCTGGGGTCCCTCTGTTTTCTGACCTGAGTGGCTCAATACTACCACTCCTTCAGATGTATTTACTCTCAGACCAGAGCAGGACCCAGTGCCTACAGTAGGGCTTTCAACAATGAAACGTGCTGCACTTCCTCCATCATCACTAACAGATGGCCCGTGGTATGACCCAGTATCATCTTTGCTAGATCTATAGGGTGGTTTAGGTAGAGCCATGTCCACACAGGGATTACCAATGTTTATATTAACTTTGTCCTCAGACTCAGGAGGGTTGCAAACACGGCTGATAACAGAGGTTGCCGTGGATGCAATAACAGAAATCACAGTCTTTGTCTCAGGGGATATTAGTGAGGCTGAAGGTCGAACAATAGGCAAAGCTGAATGGGTCGACATTTTACTATCAGGGAGCGGTGACTGACTTTTCACAACAGTTGTGAGCGGAGTACTAGTTTCAGATGGGTTCTGATCTCGAAGGCGGGGCAGATTACTTGCTGGCAGTGAAATGCTTTTATGTTTAATAAGAATTTGTCTCAAGTCACTTGTTCCATGATCAACATCCATGTTTTCAGGGTCTGTGGGTAGATGTGGACTTTCCTTGGCTGATAATGGCATGACAGGTGAGGAAGAAACGCCTTTGTCCTTGGATTGGTGCTGCCAGTCTGGCGGTGAAACAGCAACTCTGTTAGTCTGGATGGGTCTAATACCTGGCCTGTTTGCTCGAGGAGATAGAGAAGGGGAGAGGATGTCGGTTGGCAACTGTTGAGGCTTTGGGCATATTGGACTCTTAGGCTGGGGGTACACAGATTTAAGAGGTGGTATTTGTTCTTCTGCAGATGATTCTGATTCTTTGTTTACATCTGTAGCCTTGACAGCTGAAAGCTCAGAGTCTGGCTTCCAAGTAGTTGCAGTAATGACTGCAGCAGCTGCTGCTGATGGAGGCGTCTCAGGCCCAATCTGAAGCGGTTTATCTGAAGCTGTAGTCTCAGCTATGGGTGCTGTCAATTCTTCGCTCAATGGCGGTCCTTCCTTCAAATCTTTTCTTACTTGCTTTTGGGCTTTAGAACGTTTAGGTGTCTTTGGTCTTCCCTTGGTGCCCTTTTTGGGTGTGTTTGAGAAGGCAGGTTCCTCTTGTATAGCAGTGGCATTTGTTTCAGGTTCATGTTCCTTGATAGGGTGCACAAAGTCTTGCATCTCAGGTTCTGAACCAATTTCCGTACTTGGTGGGGGAGCTTGCATCCTTGCATCTTCTGCAGTTATTGAGTTAATAGCAGCCATAAGTTCTGTTTCACTGGCAGGATTAGAAGCTTTTTTCTCCTCTATGTTACTTTTTATGTCTGCAGATGGGACAGGTGGTGTTGGTAGTTCTGTTGGAAAAGTTGGATCTGTTAGTTTGGCAATGTTCTCCACTGCCTGTTCCAGTTCGCGTTCCTGTGAAAATAAACTCTTTGAAACTTCTAGTTCGTTGTTTTCTTTTTCATCGGTAAGGCCTCCTTTGTTAGCATTAGAGCACTTTGAAACATAATCGTTTGTGTCAACAGATCTTGTCTTTTTGGGTGTCTCTTCATGACTCCCAAGGTCTTCATCACCCAACTGAAGAAGATCTTTCACCTCTGTGACATTCAATCTGATTTTAAGGTTCTTGAGGACAGGAGACTTTGGAGTCCTTGTCGACTTGATTTTTCCTCGGACTATCTTGTCTTTCTCTGAATTGGGCTTCTCCTCAACAGCAAGGGAATCTGTCTTTTCCCCATTGGATTTGCCCTCAAATATTTTTTCATGGAGACCCTCTTTCTCTTTACCCAATTCTGTGGCTTCTTTGTCTTTCTCCTCTTTCTTTTGGTCAAGTTGTATTGATGGATCTTTACCTGAACCTGATGCATCTACCACAGGCAAAGTGTCTGTATCATCAATTTCTTGATCCTCACTTGCCTCGATTTTGTCTCCTTTCCTTGTTGATCCAGATCCTAGACATGAGGACATCTGATTTGATGACCCTTTTGTGACATGAGGAGATGGTTTCCCTTTAGACACTCTTGGTATTTGCTCGCCACTTTCCAATTCACTTAATTCAGTGTCCTTAATGTCCAGTTTGGGTTTTTCCACTTTGGCGGATGAGCTCTCCTCACCTTGTCTGCGGTTCTTCGGAGGGCGACCCCGTTTTGTTGTGTGGGTAGGAGGAGGGGGCTCCAGCTCAGCATTTGGCTGTGCAGGATCTTTGTCCATACCTCGCTTTCGTGCAGAGCGCGGTGATTCTGTAATTTCTTTTCCAGAGCGAACAGGTGCATCATCTTCAACTGGGGTGGCATAAACAGATTTCACATTTCTTCGTCTCGCTCTGCCTAAAGGTATGCTCGGCTCAAAGGTATCAGGATCTGATCCATGAATAGGAGACTTGCTTGTAGATTTTGAGTCAGCTCTTGGAGAGGAGCCACGTTTCAGTTTTTCTTTGTCAATGCGCTCACTCTTGCGTGTAGCTGGTTTTTCAGAAGCAGTGCCAGAAAATACAGGAACTGGAGCAACTTGAGCAGGGGATTGTTTACCCTTTTTAGTTTTAATTTCTTTTGTTTTATTGTCTTTCTGAGAGGACACTAGCTCTTCATTTGCATCACTATCAACAGGCATTTGTTCTTTGCTAACTTGAAGTTTCTTCTCTCCTTCTGGCTCTACTGCTAAATGATTCTCTTTTGGGGTTATATTCACTTCCTCGACAAAACTAGGCAGTACTGGACTACTTGCTACAGGATCCTCTAGTTTTACAGTCTCAGGTTCTAGCTTGAGTTCTGAACTAGAGACAACCTCTTGGTGAGAATTAGGGCAGGATGTTTGTTCTGTGAATGGAGGTTTTATATCCTCAGTTACATGTAGCTTCTCTTCAGCTGGAGAAAGTTTATTAAGAGAATAGTTAGGTTCAGGTACTTCTACAGGTGCAGGTTCAGAATCTGACGTCTCAGTTGGCGGGTGTTGCATGGATACAAGAAGCTCACTTTCTTTTACTTCTTCCTTTATGGAAAAAGCAGGGGGACACAATTCAGGGGTTTTACTCAGTGAAACTCCTTTCTCATCTGATGTAATCAAGTCCTTGATCACAGATTGGCTGACAGAATTAGGAGCAAGTTTGGGTTCAGGAACAACTTCTTCAGCTGGACTGACTGGTTTAATTTCTGCCTCCGGGACAGACTCTGCTATGTCAGGAGACTGCAGAACTTGTTTTTCTGTTTCAGGTGCTTTTTCCTCTTTATTCTCATCTTTATTGTCATTGCATTTTGTCTCCTGCTGGGTTTTATTCTTTTGCTGTAGTTGCATGAGCTCCAAAAAGCGACTGTGGAAAAGGACAACTGGTCCTGTCTCAAGTTCACCATCTGTACCTTGCTGACCAGTTTGTTGGTTTTGCATATGCTCAAGTTCTTCATGTTTGCGTTCAAGGTGCTGAAGGCGTCTAGAGTCCAGTTCAAAGACAGCACTGTGAAGAAAGCGTGAGGCAAATAGTTCTCTGCGTTCTTGCGCTTCCGGTTTAGGTTTAGGTTCTTCTTTCCTGTCATCAAGTTTGTCTTCAGATCCACTTCGTATCTTTTTCTTTTTCAAGTACCAAGAAGGTGTTGGTCTTGGTGTCGATTCTACCTTTTCTGTGTCTTTCCTATTGCGAAAATTTGCAAAGTGAGAATCATAATCTAAAAACGACCAGTTATCATCTCGGGACGACGAAAGAGACTTCGCCCGCTCTAGCAGGGCCTTTGTGTCAGGTGTGATGGTCTGTTCAAGTGCAAAGGAGTAGAATTTGTTCCTCTCGAGATGTGCTAGTTTAGGATCTGAAAGCCTATCAGCCCTCGGCCTTTCAGAATAAGGCATAGATGTAGAGGGCACAGGGGAGTGTGGTTTGGTCTCTCTGTCCTCTTCAGAGTCTGATCGGACTTCCCCAGGCTCCAGGTCTTGCCAAATGCCATACTCCAAACGTTTGCGATTGGGAATGTTTTTACTTAGACTTCTAGAAAAGTTGAGGTTAGGTAACAAGTCTTGTTTAACTCTGACCTCCCACCTCTTCTGCTGTTCTTCTTCCACACTAAGCAAAGGAGTGTTTGTCTTGTTCACCTGTGGGTTGTGTGTCCTTTTGATTGACAGATCCAGATCTGGGTGAATTTTCTCATCGTTCCTACTCAACTCCTTCTGAGAGGCATCCAAAAAGTCTTCATCTGCATGGTGAGGGAATAGCTGATGCCCTGGAGAGGGAGTGCTGTTCCAGTCAGGATCTTCACTTTTTTGCCTAAAGCTTCTGTAGACACGCTCTCTCTTTGTCCCAGAGTCTGAATCAAAATGGTCTAATTTTTTCAATTTGTGAGATGGGAAATTATCTGTCACATCCTCAGGTGGTTTACCAACTTCATGCACAAGACTACAATGTTCCAAGTCCTCCGTTTCATTTCTTTGGGGACTTCCTGGTTTGTCACGTTTGTCAGACTCGCGCTGCTGTTGCAAACGTCTATTTTGCTCCATCTGCTTGCGATAACTCTGGGAAAGATCAATATCAACGTGGTCTTCCTTGTTCTTGGCACTTTTGTTAGTTTCAGCACTCTGAAGTTTGAACGCAGCATGGTGGTCTTGCTCTCTTACACTGCTTTGATCTGAACTCCCGTCTTGTGAGAACCGTCTGGATGAAGTACTTCCTGGATGTCGTTTTGACTCCAGTAGGTCCAAAGAGCCCTCTGATTTTTCTCTTTGCCCTCTAAGGTCCTCTTGACCATTCTTTTGCATGCCACTTTTATCAGGTTTTAGTCTTGTATCTCTACGTTGTGAATCTTTATGTTTGTCAGTCTCTGATTCTTTCAAATAAGCCGATGTGGCCCCAAAGTCTGAAGACTGATTACTATCCTCCTCTTCAGGCTTGCTTTTCTTTTGATGAACAGTCTTTCCACCAGGATCAGCAAAGCGCCTTTTCCTTGCAGCAAGGCGATCTGACTCCACTGATGAATCTTTCCCATCATTCCCAGTCTCAGACTTTGGCTGTTTTTTGAGACGCGATTTCCCATCCAACTCTAAATTATCACCCTTAGTCATTTCAGATTGCTCACTTTTGACAGAGTCCTGAAGAGCAGCTGACAATGGATTTCCAGCAAGACTGTCACCATCTCCTTTAGATTTCTGTCTCTCCTGGGTGTCTTGGTCTGATCCCCTACTTCTTACAGACCCTCCATCAAAACCAGATTCAAGCTCAGTTTCTATTACAAGGTTGGACGGGGACTGACCCTTTGCTTTCCTTGGTTTAATCTTGTCAGGTTTGTCTTTGTCAGCTTTATCTTTTCGTTTAGATCTTTTTGTTTTCTCACCACCTGCAACACGCTCTGGTATACTGCTCTTTTCACCTTTCGTGGCATGTTCTAGCAGAGTCTTTTCAGACTTGTCAAAATGTGGCGGTGACACTGAACTAACACTACCACTTCTCTCAGAGGATTGGCTGTAAACTCGTCGCTCCGAGTCTCTAGGAGCACGGTCAGATGGTGAGGGTGATACTGTCGGAGTAATAGGTCGCCTTGGATGAGATGGGCTCCACCTGCTACGATCAGCTTCAAAATGCTCTCGTTCCCTTTCACGCTCCCTTTGAATATATGTGTATTTTCTGATGTCTTGCTCAAAGGGGTCTCTGTAGTCCCTATAGTCTCTTGGATCTTCATGGTAACGTGGGTCAAAGTGATTTCCTTCATAATGTTCGAGTCCAGGAAAGCGTTCTCTGCTGCGTGCAGCATATTCTCTTCGTGGATCCTCTGGATAAAGGCCAGGGGTTCGTATATTCTCATAGTAAGCTCTCTCTGCTGTAAATTCATGATAGGGAGGTCTGCGATCCTCTCTATAAAGTGAATGTAGGGAAGACAAAGAAAATGAAAGAATTCAGTTTACCTAAATAATTAAACTGTTAAATAGTTTTTTAAGTGCCTAAGTAAATAAAAAATGAATCTGTTCTGAAACCTTACCATCTTACAATCAGGGTTAATATCATAAGCTTAACACTGCAAATACAGCACATGACTAAACTACTGTCTGCTATTAAAAAAATCATTATTTTTACCGTCGTTCAGGTGGAATTTCATAGAAGTCTCTTATGTCTTGACCAGATGCCTGCATAGAGCGGTAGAATGCCATCTGACTTTCTTGACTTGCAAAATCCACCTGTCAACGATCAAACATACTGATTAGGCAAGGAAAAAAAAAAAGGAATAAAAAGTGTATTTTACAAAAAACAACAATAGTTTACATAGAATTTTTTTTTTACTTTTATTTTATTGCCACCAATCTTCCAGCCTTTGGTCTCCCTTACAGCTGCCTGAGCAAAATCTGTGTTGTTGTACAAGATGAGGGCCATCCCTTTTAGTCGATCAAACACAACCTATAAAATGGACAAATTAAGAAAAATCTAATTTACACTTATGATGAACAAAAATAAAGAGCAGAAAATAATGAGAGAAAATATAACACCTTACTTTGACCACATGTCCATAGCGGCAGAAGTGTCTTGTGAGGTATTGTTCTGTTATATTGGCTGCTAAACCATCAAGCCAGACACATGTTGTGGGCATACTCTTCCCAAAACCAAGCTTAAAAAAAGAACAACATGTTATTTTATACACACAGAACTTTTTACTGTATTCAAGGTTTTATTGGTTACATTGTTTACTGTAAAAACTACCTTTAGTCTGTTGCTCCCCAAATACTCTCCATCCATCTTCTTTATGGCCTTGCAAACGCTGGCAATATCAGAGTACTGAACAAAGGCATACTGGGGAACTCCATTTACTTTCTTGATGTCAATGTCCTTGAAGAAATAACAGAGAAAACTTACACTATAAAATACATGAACAAGTAAAGAGATGAACAATACACATCTCTGTACTTACAGTGCACATCTCTGTTGTTAACTTACCACAATTTCTCCAAATCGTTGAAAAATATCAAGAAGCTGCTGGTAACTGGTGGTTTTCTCAAGGTTCCCTATAAACAGAGTCCTAGTGGCCTTTGGGTGGAACTCATCTATGCGCCCATCTAACGGCCTGAACTCATTTTCACTCTCTGTTTCTGTGGGAAGGATGAAAAATGTACCATTAATATTTGCATGCTGGTCAAAATAAGGCTCATCATCTGCCAGTACACCAAGTTGCATAGCATTACTCTGGTTATCAATTGTAGGTTCAGATATAAACTGCTCTTTCAGTTTTTTATACTTGGGGAATTTGCCAACAAGCATAAATAAACAAGACAGATACTTGATACAAATTCTATTAGCCAGTTGCAAAAAAGCAATAACTAGAAAATGGCTCAGCAATGAACCTCCATCTATTTCAGAATGGAAAGAGATTATAGGGGAGATCTATGTGATGGAGCGTCTGACCTTCTCTCTGAGATA
>JBBBVU010000003.1:24404007-24419687 GCA_037177055.1 Atherinosoma microstoma
CCCGTTTGGTGCTTTTTTCGCTGTGTCTTAAGCTTACTGCTGACAGCTACAGCTGGATTTCTTCTAAATATTAAAAGTTTGGGAACCACTGCTCTAAACTATCATTATCATATTAAATAAATTCATAAACAGTCACAGGCAGCGGGCTGTGGTTAGACTATTTCTGTTTTTAACCTGAATATTAAATTTCTGCCAATAAGACAAATATCAAAATAACATTTCTCTAAAGGTTTAAGTGGACATCTACCAAGAAACTTCTTATTTAAAATGCTATACGATCATCTCAGACCAATGTACGTAGTTAATACTTAGTACCCGTGTAATTTTGGGAGAGAAAAAAAAAAACATACGCAATACATGAATTATACATAAGCCTACTTTCATTCCATTGATTTTTTTTTAAATTATTGATATTTGTCCACTCTTTCATCAAATCAAACAACTTCTCTTGAAGCAAGCCAATATGGTGCAGATTCTCAGTCATCCAGGTCATAATAATCGTAAGAGGTTGAATAAAGCCAGCTGGACTTGTATTTCTACTTTTCCAAGAAATAATAGACAAGTTGCCTTTTTTCAAGCCCCTATGGTTCTCTAGAAGCAGTCCAAAACTAATATTAGACAAAGCACTAAGGACATTCATAGAGAGAAAATATGCAGAGGGCAGAGAAATACCAACCTTTTTTTTTTTTTTAGGAAAGAAGTTACAGAAACTAATCCAAATAAAATTTACGAGGTCAGAATGTGAGAGCCCCAATGAAAAACCAAGGGGAAAAAAAACATTGGATCTATTTAGGGAAAAAAATGGTTCTTCTGAATTGTACTGCAAGTTATCTTCATATACTGAGAAGCCGGCCAGTATTGATGTATAATCCACAGTTAGGCTACTTAATTCTCTTCACGGCATGGAGAAAAAAGTAAAAACAAAACTATTACAGAAATGGACTTAATAGATTTTAGAAAATGTGAAGGTAAAAAGCATATCAACATAAAACCTCAAATGTGAGTGTTAAAAAAACAAAAACGAAAAAAGATGATAAACTTCAGGGTACTCCGGCCATTCCAGATAAACTATTCAGTACACTGAAGCCTGTACAGAAAAATATATCCAAATGGATCCGTCTTTACGGTAGTAGGAGGAAGTAGTATGTCCCAAAATTAGAGTTTTACGTAGAAAAAATAAACATTAAAAATGTATTCCACTTGTTATCATCAAGTTATTGGACGTCACACAAGCCTAGACACTCGGAGACACACATCATGGTATATAAAATCCTCATGGACTCTTGGTTTGATATAATTCCAAAATTCATGAAATCCACTTGGTGTCTGATGAAAATCTTCAGTTTGCATTAATGCATCAGGTTACTTAACAAAAAAAAATAGTCTTCCATTTTCTCTAACTTCTGGAAAATACTTCTCCCTGAGGTCTCACACAGCTACATCCACACTTGAGTAATCCAAATGCATGGTTGCTATCTATCCACATTAGGGTCCACATCACTACATCCAGCATGGAGTATTGTATTGTTTACATCCAGGAGGTTACAACCCAACAATACATTCTTCGTGTCTTCTTAGCCATCAATCCTAAAACAAGATTAGCTCCACAAACTGGTTGGTTGAATCCTGAGTGTTCTTCCGAAGTCTTCTTGTTAAACTTCCATATTTGAGGAAAGTGTTAATGTTAAATTGTCACCTTCCTTATAAAAAACTGAGACAACTTGAGACATATGCACTAAATCTGTCTTTTGTTGTTTTGTAAGGTGTGATGACCGTAAACTTCTTCCATCCACTTGGGTAAGAACATAAAATCCAGGATGTGCTGTATCCACAGATCAAAAAAGGGGAATAAATAGGGAAAAAGGGTAAAATTAGTCCAGCCATGAGCTTTTCCATAGGTAGGGGAATAAGTCGAGGTGGAACGTTCTTCAAGTAATGATATACATGTATAGATTCTTCTGGAGGAAAGTACATCCTTTATAATAGGGATTTACTTCCAGCTTCAAGAGACTCCAAGTAAAAATGAAGGTTAGATTCCATGTTGATTTAAAAAAAAAAAAGTATCCAAAAGCTCCCCACGGTAGTTTCCCACATAATAAATCCAAAACTCACTGGGATATTCCTCTCAGATGTAATATCCAAACCAGATGTCAAACCTCGAATTATAGTTACCTTAGCAATTGATAATATGTAGTTAATTCATTCAAATCCCATGGGCAAGCGAGTCAGGTATGATGAAGAGTGGAGAGATCCCTAGATTACCTTTGTGTAACCCCCTGAGGGATCAAAGCCTGATGAATAACCCAACTATGTGCTTAGGTATTACACTTATCTCGTAACTAGAGTGCCTTCGATTTTAGGGGGACGCTGTGTCCACTTACCCATCTATTCTCCGTTCATAACGTCCCTCTCTGGTGTGAAGGGACACAGGTGGGCCAAACACTGGACCAACTGTTCCCCTAGAGAATCCTGTAACGTCACGACTGCTTGAGGGGGAGCTGTCTTCAAGGCCCCGCACAGCACTTGGGACAGACCCTGGCTCATTGTAGTCAGTCCGAAGGTCTCTATCTCCCATCTTGTTGACAGCATTGTGAGCCTTCTGAGCACTTTTGATATCCACAAAATCCACAAAGGCTGCAACACCCCCCTCTGACCCTCGCTTTCGCAGAACTTTAACACTCTCCACACGGCCATACCTAAGAGGAAATTATAATGAAAATGAAGAGGAAATTACATATACACCAGCCAAGAATAGGGCATGAGCACTCTGTATGCCACAGTAAATCAAGAACAGAGAGGACATGGATGGTCTACTTCTAAGTAGCACAGAATATTGATCTCAAAATATCAAAAGCCCTGCTTTCTCCAATATGAACTTTTAAGCTACAAAACAGAACTTAAATAGCTTCAGCTATTTAAAAAAATAGATTACACATGTTTTTTATGCTTATATGAATATTATAGTTTCTAAATAGAAAGTTTATTAATGTTATCAAAATATCACCTTCAATTCTTTTCTAAAAACTGCAGATAACATAACCCTCACAGGTAATTGAGCGCAAAATAGCCCGTGAATTGCAACAACTGTCGTTTTTGTTGAGGTTTGTCAACGAGGTCGTCGGCTGGCTTCTTACATGGCAAATAACGACATACAGCGTCACCTAAATGCACATTGTTTTTAAAATACCAGCCAAATGCTCACAAGTGAGAAAAAACTCCAGTCGGCAACCTACATGGAACCTCAGATAGCACCTTAAATTCAAGTATCTCACTTTAGTTCACTTCAGTGATAGCCGTCGACTTGGAGCAGCTCTACAACTTGCCAGCACTTGATTATGAGCCCAATGAGCTCACTAAAGATTCTGTTGTTGTTTTTTTACATTTCAATAATTTTACGTATTGGTAAGTTAAATAACATTAGGTGGGAGATGTTTTCAGTGGCAAGAATAATCAGAGTCATGAAATGATTAACGCCGCTATATGGCTGATGTTGGCTGCCTTTTGGTTTCAGTAGATCACGAAAACGTCTCTACTTCCCACAAAATGGTTGGCTGGGTGGTAGCTCGGTGGCTAGCATACCCAGCTAATTGTCTCTTGACGTTAGCAAAAGTTAGCGAAAGGATATATTTTGACAACATTAACAGTTGAATGGCTTAATTCCGCAGATTTATCTTAAACAAACATCAACATAATATAACCCAGCTCATGCATCACTCGATAAATTACTTATTACATTACTATTTATAGTTAGCTATATTAGCATTGATAGCAGGCTATCCCTCGTTCCAAGCTAACCTTAGTAATGCACCTAGCGCGCGCAGCCTCGGAAACAGGGGCTCTCTCTTGCGTAACCTACCGTTTAAAATGCTCCACAATTTTCTCCTCTCGAACATGTTCGGGTAAATTTCCCACCCAAAGGTGTCTGGTTTCCCGAACCATCCTGCGCTTTTCTTTCCCCCTTCACACACATATGATCTGGCACGTCTCTAATCCCTGCCGGTCGGAGGTCCGCCTGAACAAAATGACCGACGACTGATTCTGTGAACATTCAAGGCCTGTATCCTGCTGCCCGTTTAGCTTTAGCCACTGCGTCCTCGATCCGAGCGCGTGAACCCACACAAGACTCGTTTGCTTTTGGGTGCGAGCTGCGCGGCCCCGGCGTCATGCGCACCACTGAGCACAACAACCAGTGTGAAAGATTTGTTGAAGGAAAAGCCTACCTAGTAGTTAAAAAAAAGTCCATTAAAAAAGGGAATTTATATTCTAAAGCATGTTTTCCCTTTTTTTAAATAGCCGTGGAGCTTATTGTAGCTTCATGTCTTTGGTTATATACGTTTTGTATTATATGAATAATTTTAATCTAAAAATACCTTGTAAATACAGCCTTGCTTTTTGTAAAGTGAAATATCTAGTAAGTAAGAAGATTGAATATAGCCACGTGATAAAGAAAATACACATTTTTATTCTTTAAATTTAAATTTGGACCCTTATCAGGACTTAAAGGTACAGTGTGTAAGAATTACTGACCTCTGGTGGTAAAGATGGGCATTAAAACGCTAAGCACAGTTGTGAATGGATGATGGCCGTCAATGGCCAAAATTCTTCCAGACAAACATGTTTTTCTGTGCAAATGAATTCTGTGGCCCGATCAACCTCAGATGATTGACAGTACATATTACTGAGTGTCATTATTTAATGAACAAAAACCGAATCAAAATGAAGCAATATGTGAAAAATAAAGTACAGCATTAAAGCATCCATTATAATTAAGAGGGTAATAGCAGCCACCATTTATTTGATTCTTCATTAATAAGAATGACCAACTATATAAATGCAAAAGTTTTGGCAGTTTGATGGTCTGGAACATTTAAGGGTATATTACCATGAAATGAACGAGGAAAGGTTTTTTTTAAAAATATCTTAGAAAAGCAATTATTGCTGACCATTAAAACTGGGAAGGATTATAAGACCACTTCCAAACAAGTTAGCATCAATCATCCCAAAGTGAGAATATTTTTTTAATGAATAAAGTAATTAAGATGGTTGCCAGTCTTAGCAGAAGTGAGTGTCCCAACAAGTTAACCCCAAGTTTAAACCATAAAATGCTTAGAGAAATCACAAAAAAAACAACAGTTACTTCTCAGACTCATTGAAGTCTCATTTAGGAAAAGTCTAATATTAAAGTTTATGACAGTAAAGACTGAACAAGGATGGTGAGTTGAAAAGAAACAGCCTATTCTTTCTTAAGAGATTATGGAATCACAGGTTTAGACAAACAAGACCAAAGTGGAGATACTTGGCCATAATACTTGGCAGCACCACATCTGGCAAAAAACTAAATCTGTTTGTGCATGTCAGCATTTAATCTACAATTGTTTTCTGTAAATGAAATAGATAAAATTTTGTTTTATAGACATATTTTAGCGATGACAGTATTGAAAAATAAATAGGCATCACTTTTGATTTTCCTGCAGTCCAAAGAAGGAAAATTCCTTCATTGAATTCTTAACTCTGTGAATGGAAACTGTGACCTTAAATCACAAACATGAGCTGAAACCAAACCCAATAAAGCTAAGCAACATAAAGTCAGTCAGTGATGCAGCAGTATAGAAGCTTTGACCACAGCTGCTGTGTCAGTCTCATTAAACATTCTGAGTAATAAATAGAATAATAAATGACAGAACAAATTTCCTCACAAGATTTAATACATATTTTAATAGACAGAAATAATTCCAAAAGCCATTTTGAAATAATGATTTACAGTAAATACTTTGATTTATCTTAATGGAGATTTTAAAATGGTCAAATCAATATGAATGGTAGGTTTTTGAAGCAGAAGATTAAGTGGGAGCAGCACCTGGTTGCATTAAGCTTATTCTGTTCTGCATTGCTGCTGTTGCTGTGAAATACATACATTTTAAATGATTTGCTGTATGTGCAACATATTATGATAAATGTTACATAACCTATGTCAGAGTCGGCTTTGAGATACAGTATAATATATTAGTCTACTTTTCTATAAAGGCTTCCTTTATCTAAAATTTACTTTACATGGTTGATTGAGATACATGGTTGATTCTACCAATTCTAGTCATATAGTTTTTGTAAAGGCAGTTGCATAAATATGTTTGGTGCATTTTTTCTTAAGTGCAAAATTAATCAAGTACAAAAGGAGAATCTTCAGACAGCATGATATGTTATAAAAGTATTAACTGTTAAAATAAAAGAAGGTATTGTGACATTTGTACACCTTTTTTTCCCCCAAAATGCACATCACAGTTTCCTGTTGCGCTGAACAGCCATAGGCTTGTGGCAGCTTCACCTTTCCTTTGATTGGAGTTTGTCTGTGGCTGTAAGGTGGATGTTACTGCTCAATAACCACATTTGTATGGCAAGATTTGCAAAGCAATTTCCCATCTAAAGGATAGCAGCTGTGTTCATTGGAGAACTCGATGACACAGACCTGTAGAAAAGATGAAATACTCATTGACTGATGATAAGCAAGGTGTCTCTGAATGTTTTTATGATTGTTAATGTGTCCATGAAGTAAATTGTGAGAAACCCTACCTCACATCTGAAGCAGTTTTCATGGTAAGAGTGTCCCAGACATTCAACAGTGTAACTGTCAGTACCATCTTCTTTTGGGATGATTAACTGGTTACAGGCACTACACTTTGGTGCATATTTCCTTGATGTTCAAAATTGAAAAAGAAAGAATATAGAGTATTTAATTGACATGTTAAGCATTTTTAAAACGAGAATAGAATTGGAATGACAAGAACAATAATCTTTTTATTTTATACATCGACATCCAGAGTCTTTTACACAATGTTGTTGCATCATGTAGGGAAAAAAACTTTTTTTGCTGAATAATGCTTGACTATGCTTGGCTTGATTCATATTTTTCTCTGTCATACCTGTAATAGTCTGGAAGGCAGTATATTTCTCCAACTTCTCCCTGAGCAAAAGCTTGCTCTCCAATTTGCCGCTTGCATGTTGTGCAGGTGAAACAAGAAGGATGGTATGGTCGCTCTAATGCACGGATTATTTGATCTGTGATCATCTCCCCACATGCCCAACAAAGTTCCAAACTGGCCTAAAACATAGAGAAAGATACAGTGCTAAATACATTTAAAGTGTGTAGCTTGACCTTTTACCTCAAGCTGATACTTTATACTTTATAATAATTAAATATTTGCTCCTAACTGGAGCAAATATAATGGAGTCATATAAAATTGATCAATATGAAATGTTTCTATGATCTTTTTTTCAACACATATAATGAGATATGAGGACGTTCAAGAAAAAAACTGTATTAATAAGAAGAAATGTATTATTAACAGTACTTGACAAAAAAACAAAAACATTGTTGATGTATCTTTCATTTTTTTCTTTCATCTCTTGATATCATTGTGGAGTAGAAGCTGTGTTAAGTCAGACCTACCTGGTAGCATTCTTCACAGAAAGGGATCGTTGCTTTGTTGTAGAAGCATTTACCAGCCAGAGAAATGTTACAGGATCTACACTGGAAGCAGCTGTCATGGTAAGTCCTGTTTAAGGCCTCTATTGCAGGTTCAGAAAGAGCAATGGGTTTGCGACAAAAGCCGCACAAGTCTGCAGTGTGCACAAATATCAAATGTCAAAGCAGGTTAAAACAAAATATTTGCTAAGAGGACAGGTGTGGAAAAAGAGATCCTGTTACCTTCGCTCCCTCTGCATGTGTCCTGGCTGTTATTTTTAATCCCATGGTTTTGTTCTTCTTGGTTTAACCAACTTGATGGTGTGCTGGTTCCCACCTTAAATTAAATAGACATTCTTCATTTAAAAGTGAAGTTCAAACAGAAATGAAAGTAAACCACACAGTTTATCAGTACTTGAATTTGAACACATCATGTTTGATACTGGAAAGCAGAAGAGTTCAGAATGAAAATAAAAGCTGAATCATAAGAGTCATCAACATAAGTCTTTGCATTTACATGCAGTTACAGCTCAAGTAATTTAATTTGACATCTGTCTTCATCTCAGTTCACTAGAATGGAAGGGGGATTGATTAATTGTTGACTGAAACTATTTCGGACTTTCCTACAATAGGTGGTAATAGATGGTGATATGTCCCCTTTCACCTTCTTAGGACTCAAACAACTGACAAAGAATCGATTAATTTAACTGAGGGTAAATTAGTATCTATTCAAACTGTGAACTGGACAGCCTTACAGCTCTATCTTTACGCTGTAACTTTTGTTCTTATTTTTTTAATCAAAAACAATAGAAGAAAATTCGTTTTTAAGGTGATATTGGATAACAAGCCTGGATACCTCTCTGCTGGCAACTGGCAGTTGGAATGGGCTCAGAGACTGGAGGAAAGGTTTCTCGGCTGGTGGAGGTGGTGGAAGTGCTGATTCTTCAGAGAGCAATGCTCCCAAAGATGGAGGTATTCCATCCAATGGAAGAGCAGGAGGGAGAAGCTCTGTTTGGGAAATGAAAGAAGAATTAAAGCCATTTTGTGACAACATAACCAATAACAACAACAAATGATCATTTTTTAACCCACATTACAACCCCAATTCCAAAAAAGTTGAGACACTGTGGAAAATGTAAATGTAATTTGCTCATTTGCTCTCATAAACCAATATTTAATTCACAGGATAACAGAAGACATATCAAAGGATGAGAGTGAGATATATACTACAGAAAAATGAATAGAATACCCAAAACTAGAAGCTCATCTTGATTTTAATGGCAACACATCTCATGTTCACTACCCTTTTGTGTCCCCTCTTCTTTTAACAACAGCCCATAAACATCTGTGAACTGAGGAGACAGTTGCTGGACCTTTGGGATAGGAATGTTGTCCCATTTTTGTCTTAACACAAGATTCTAGCAGCACAACAATCCTGAGGTTTCTTTGTTGTATTTTGCATTTCGTTAAGCACCAAACATAGTCAGTTGTTGAAAGATCTGCATTGCAGACAGGGCAGTCCAGCACCCAGACCCTTCTACTTTGAAACCATTTTATGTTTACGTGGTTTAGCATTGTCTTGCTGAAGTAAGCAAGGCCTTTCCTAAAAGAATACATCAGCTGGATGAAAGCATAAAGTGCTCTAATACCTGTGTAAATCTTTCAGCACTGATCAACTTGCCAGATGGATGGTAGCAACAAATGCTTCTTTAATATAATTTCATATGGACACCCTGAATGCTCTAGATGAAGAGACAAGAGACAAAACTCTGCTTTTATAGAGGTACACACACTGATAATCAATTAATCACATACATCTATTTAGCAGCGAGTGGTTGCTATAACCACTTCATTCCTGGAAGTGTGCACACTTAGTTTTTCACACAAAGTTTTTCAGCATTTTGGTTCAATTTCTAATGATGACACAAAGTTATATATCATGTGTATTTCATCTGATGTATTTACCTCATTTTACGACCAGATTAGGGCCTGTTTTTTGTCTAAACAGTCCTGATACACACAACTGAGATGGAAAAAGAGAGTAATGCTTTTTCTTATGAACCTATCTGCCATTTTCCATTTTGAAAAAATGGACAAAATTTTCAAATATTAAATTATAAATTTAATGTTAGGGTGAGAACTTGAAGCAAATGCAATTCTACATGTTTTGCTCAACATATAATGTGAAACTGAAATTACAACTGCAAAATCCTAGTAAAAAAAAAATTCATTTTCATTTAAATGCAAGTTTCCACATATTCCATAATTGCTCTCCTGCAGAGATGTGGGCATCACAATGGTCAGTTAAAATCTATCAAAACTGACACAACAGACTTCAGTCAATCAGCTTTCTGTAATTTCTGGTTTGGCTAGCAGCTGAGACTGCCAGCTTCAAGCAGTCAGCACAGTTCTATCTAACTCCACACCCTTCAATATTGCTTTGATTTGCAATTGGACCAATCCAGTGCATGATTTAAAGGCACCATTCCACTGGACTGTGATAAAATAGAAGTGATTTTCTTATAATATTTCATATTATGAACGTTTTTTTCTGCTGCTCCCTGAGAAAAAAAATTGATTTTTGAATACCTGGAGAACTCGTCCTTTTCTTGTCTTTTTCTTTTTGCAGCTGTGCTTTAGTGGGTTCAGTTTGGGCAGGTTTGGGACACTGTAGGTCCAAGGCTTGGTCTGGGGCGCCTCCATGAATCCAGCCTTTACTGTTTACAGAACTGTAGGAGTTAGATGTTAATTGGTCCTCTTTCTTATGTCTGAGCACAGATACATTGTCAGCAGAGCTGAATCTTTGATCAGTGTGCTGCCTCTCTCTAGCCATAGCATGGTGAGCTTGAAGGGGTGGTTGCTGCTGTGTCCCAGTGGCTCGTTGAGGAGACATCAAAGTGATGAAGACAGAGGAAACCATCCTTTTTGGTGTAGCTGCCGATGCCATGATTGTATGAAGCCCTCATATAACCTGATAAAAGTACAGAGCAATAGTTCAGCCGTGACTAAAGAACAAACATGATCTTACTGAGCAATACTTGATTATAGGAATAACACACATACTATTGAGCAACACTTTTCATCCTTATCTCAGCCATACTGAAGAGAGAAAGCCCTCAGTAAACTTTGCATGAGAGCTCACTTTTTCTCTATAGAAGTACTTTCACACTCTTACAGCTCTCATTACCTACAATGAATGGTTCAAGAGGCAAAGGCACACATTTGGATGATCTGTTTCCTTTAAACCGACTCACACTGGCTGTGTGTCGCTGTTACATACCTGAAACAAACTGTGGTTTGAAGACAGTTCTCTCTTTTCTTCCTTCTCCTTCCCTATGTATCTCAAAACTTCTGGTTTATTTTCCCTCCCATGAGCTGCCTCAAAGAGAAGACTTTACTCTGGTGGAGACGGCGATTACAAATCTACAGAAGGCCACTCCTTTTCCTCCTTTATCTCCCTCCCTCCCTAAACTCTCCCATCCATCGACCCCTCCTCCTTCTCTGGCTGAATGACAATACCACCTCCCTCCCGACCGTAAAAGGTGAACAGTTAATCTCTGTCAGAGTGCAGTAAAAATCATGACACATTCATCTGCTATGAAAACTTGGCAAACACACACTTTTGGATGCATGAAGAGCTACAGTCACACTAAGCTGTGCATTGGTTTATACAGTCATTCCAAAGCACAGGGTGTTTTTACAACTGAATTGTCAATAAGGTTTTCTTCCTGGCATGAACAAACAGAGTCATACAACCACCTCCCACTTCTTTATCTTTCTGCATGTCAGCAGGATGTGAATCTACGTGCCTTTCTTAGCAACTCTATCTCAAACTGTCTTCTTTATCTGTCTTCTGCTGCTCTGCCTTATTGTTCCGTAAGCTTTATTTTCCCTACCTCCCTCATTGGGTCTGCCTCCTTTTTTCTTCTCCCTCTTTCCTTTTTCCCTTCCCCCACAACATAATATCACTTTAGCCTTGACTCACTATCAGTGTTCATGGCATTAGTTTCATTTGGGCCCCACAAATGTCCAAACCAGAACACAGTCTGATTATTGTATATAGTGGACTTTGTTAGACTCCTCTCGTGAAGCTCCGGTGCTCAGCTGTGCAGGAGCACAGGCATGACAGTACAATGAATTAGGGCTTTGTGAAAGAGGAGATGTTAGTATATTAAAGGGGGAAGGACTGCATGAGTGATGCTTGTGAGAACTATGAAAAAGCTGCTTTGTTGGGCTTGCCGTTCCCCATCAAATCTCAGTTATATTAGATGTGTTGATCAGCAAATATTCTGGTTACTTTCTGGGACCAGAGCTTGTGAGGTCCACTGCTCTAAAAGCCAAAGAAGAGGATGGAGTGGGAAAACCAAACTTTCCTGATCTATGTGGGTCATTGTGAAAGAAAAGTGAGGCGAGAATGTGCAGAGAGGGTTAACAAGAGATGGCGTTGAGGAGAGTGATGGGGGTCTCTTGTTCCAGCTCTATGGAAAGGAATGCTACAGTGATGTCACAGCTGCAGGAGGGAGCATGCCCAATGATGACACAATCCCTGGACCTTCATGCTCCACCCCCAACAGCCAAAATCCTCATTAAATCCTGTGAACCTCTTTGCTGTTTTTAATTGCATGACCTTTTTACTTCAAACTCAGAACAATGTAATTGTTCTTACTTTAATGCTCAGTTGTTTTGATGGATATGCCAAACAGCTACAAAGGCTGTAAAGCCTGCAAAGAATGAAAGGAAACGAAAAGAACAGGAAGAAACAAACACTGGATAGAAAACAATTGCATTTTCACAGATATACTAAATAAGGAAGTTGAGTTTGTAATAGCAGGAATGCAAAACTAATCAGAAAAAAGAGATCAACTGAATTTTCTTCAAGTGGAAATGAACAAGTTTTTTCTATAAATGTTCTCGCTACAGTTCAAAAGTAATTGTTTTAAAAGACTACTTTTGATTATAGTTAAATCAGTACGCCAACAGTAAAATTGGGCGAGAGATAAAAGAGCAAATCAAAACCAAAGCAGAAGTAGAACCAAATTTTATGGTTTTTAGTTGCTATTAAGCGAAATTCCTAAAATTCGGGATCCAGCCATTTCCAATACCTGAGTTCATGGAGGCCCCCATGACTGTTCCCCTAAAAGCTCATTGCTATAGTTGATAGCAGCAAAGAAGTTGTTGCACTTTTGTTTCCTTTTTATTGCACAGAGCTTTGGTCCATCTTGTGTTGTTTTTAACCTTGCTTTATAAAATTGACCAATTCTAATTTTCACTCAGCAAAAACCAAATAAAATGCCTGACATCCAATTTATTACTCCTTCACTCAGGTAATGTTTCTCTACCCCAACTTCCATGTTTTATGGCAATGCGATAAAATGGTGTTCCTAAAATAAATAACAAATTCTTATAAATCATTTATTCCATATTGTATCTAGTCTCTTATCTAGTCGCACAGATTAAACTTCTTTTGAGTCTTTTTGTTAATATATAAGGTAAGTAATCGTGTTTGCAATTGTCCAGATCCAGGGTTAGAGCCTAGGGGGACAGATTCAAACACAGGACTATGAGGAAAACGAATAGCAAAGAACTTCAACCGAGACAAAATAAAACTCATAACACAACCGACAAAGAAAAGGTTACACAATGACAAACCAGGACAGGATAGACAAGGATCTGGCAATGAACAAAGGAAACCAAAGAGTACTTGTATTGAGGGAGCTAATAAACAAAGGCAGAAGAGGTGTGACAATTAGAAGCAGAAACAAGGTGTGACAAAGAAGACATGAAAAAAACTGAAACAGAGGAACAGGTCTACAAAGTGAAACAGGAAGTCCCACAATCTGAGTACACAGAACTAAAAAAACTCAACGGACCGTGCCAATAATTAACACAAAAGATACACAGAAATGATTAACAAATGTTCATGTGAACCCTTCCTAATATGTTGGCCACAGTGGATATACCAATACGGTCATAAGTGTGTCAAAATCTTTAAAATGTGTTTATCTCTGTAAATCTTAATAGAAGCTCTGTCAAAATAAAAAAAAATTGCTTAGATTATTTACATGTAATTCTTTTCCATATCTTTTATTTCACCCTTTGCCTCTCATTTGAAAATGACTCAGCAACAGCAAGGACCCACATCACTCCATTCAAGGCCACAATTTTTTTATTATTATTGGCAATTCTGAATACTAGCACATTTTGAAATGTAAGATATTCATTGGTATCAAAGTGAAGTCTGGATCCAGCATTAATTGTCATCAGATGATGTTTTTCTTGTGCTTGAATTCTGACTGGACCTCTTATCATTTTTCCTCAAGATGGTTTCTCGTTCTTCCTGAAAATGAATTGCAACATATTTTCATCATCATTCATTTTTATATCTTTTGATGAATATCATTTTAAAACCAATATAGACATTATTTAGTTTTAAGTCAGTATAATGCAAATAAAAACTAATTGTTTGACTCCAACCTTTAGTACTGCCTGTAGTAGATCCTGAGAGGGCAGGAGACAGACTGCTTCTCCCAGAAAAGCAATGAGGACATGAAGAACATCAGACCAGTTACCTACTGTCAGCATGAGCACCAGTAAGCCTCCTAGTCGCAGCACCACAGTGTGCAAGATGCTCTCTGTACACGCTTGATCCTCTATAAATCAAAAGGAAAAAAAGAGTTAAACAAGGCAGTTTTTAAGAGGCCTTGTGTTTGCAACCATTTTTTGTTTTTGTTTTTTTTAGATGTGGGGCATTTTTAAAAGTATTTATTCAATTTCTGTCCCAGTCACTTCTGATCTGTCTTTCACTGGTACATTAATAATCAATATTAAATCTTTTTTTAATTCTACTCTATATATTTATCTTAGTGTAACCACGGCTGTGGCAGTCTGTGTTTGTGTTGATGGTTGTGACCTGACATTGCTCTGTAATTATCTAGAGCTTGATTTTTTTTATCTTAGGACCATTATTATTTGTTTCACCAGTACATTTATTATTTTATGCTATTCTCACAAGACTGTAATAAGTAGGAGACATGGCTCAGGCAGGTTTACTTCCGAAATATTTAATAAAATTCATTATAGTCACTGAAAATTTTGCTTCACCAAACACTGGAGCGAGCAGTTAAAGGATGAACTAGTTTTACCTGTTGGTCATATTGTTCACAACTATTTATTCATAATAGTTATTAGATACCCCAATGATTTATCTGTTATTTTCAACCGCAATGAGCTCATATTTGTTTTTGTTTTCCGTTGTCCATTAATAACTTTTTCTTATTAGGTTTTGTCCAAATAATTATTTCTGCTTTATTTCTGCAGATTAGTTGAGCAAATCTTTCAATTTGCACCCTGGATTTTCCTGAGGTACTAGTAACCCTTATTGGAAATCCCCCACAGCTGTTCTGAACCATCACCTTGAGTACTATAGACCACCAACATAGCATAGCAGAGTGTCAGTGGAGTCCAGAACTTGATAGCATCCTTCTGGGACAAGAAGTGGTCATAAACTGTAGCGGTGGAAGCCACAGTTGCTATAGCAAAAGCCAAGACAACCAGTCTTTGCAGTGAAGCCAGTATGTTGTGTCCAGAGGTCAGCAGGCTGATGCACCTCCCACAGTAACGTTCTGTACTGTGCAGTGGGAACAGTCTCACCACATGGCTCAACAGACTGCTGCTGTAGCTTGCCAGTGCCCAGCTGAGAGCAGCTGCCAGAAATAAACTGAGGGAGCTGTGTAGAGCCCCCTGATGGAGAAAGGCCAGAGTACAGGTGAGACTACAGCCCAGAGAAAACTGGCACTGAATTAGGAGTAAGTCCACACTTCTGGCACCAGCATCCTAAAATCAGATACAGAGGCATGGATGAAAATGTATCAGTGGGCACAAAATGCAACACAAACCATAAGAAATGTCTTGTAAGTTTCTCTTTATGCCTGTTTTAGAAACTCACCAGTCCTGCTGACGTCCAGGCAGAAATGGCTCTGAGTGAAAACTCCAGCACAATGAGTGAAGAAACCCTCGAGCCCACCAGTGACAGGAGCAGAGTCAGGCACCAGAACTGGAGAGCTGCTTTCCAATTCCTTCTCAGTGGATTTAATAATTTGCATGACCTCTGTTTACCTCTGCTATCAATGTCAGAATCACTGTGTGAAGAAAGAAAGAAAGAAAGAAAGAAAGAAAGAAAGAAAGAAAGAAAGAAAGAAAGAAAGAAAGAAAGAAAGAAAGA
>JBBBVU010000003.1:24431046-24446062 GCA_037177055.1 Atherinosoma microstoma
GCAAACTCCACACAGAAAGGCCACTGTCTCAAACCCCTCCCGAGCCTGAACCAGCAACCCCCTCTGGCTCAAACTCATCCCGGGACTCGAACCAGCGACCTTCTTGCTGTGAGGCTGCGGTGCTAACCACCACACCACCGTGCAGCCCCTGATGACAATTAAAATTCCATATATCCATTTCTTAAATTTTATGCTTCAGTTTGGCGTCCATATGTAACAAATCAAAAACAATTTAAACTTTGTTTTCTTCTATAAATTTCACAAAATAATCAAACCACAAAACTTAAGTTACTTACTATGCAGGCTGAATTTACAAAAGAAATTCACTGTTTTACTTTGAGCTGACAATATTCTAATTTTATCTTTTCTCTACTATCATATTTCTTATCCAGATTGCTGTAAAAAGTTAATCTCAGATTTTAACTGGAGCTCTTTTAGTTGAAAAGCAGTAATTTCCACTGGGCACCAGACACACAATAACTTCCAGACTGTGACAGACCAGACATGGAGGTCTTTATTGTTTTTACTATGTTTATATTACAGTGCCACATCTCTCAGCCACCACAGACCCTGTCGCACATTAGTCAACAACTTTTAACCACCACCGTGCACACACACACGCGCACTCAAACTGTCTTCAATGTAAACATTGCAGGCTTAAAGAGTGATACAAAAAGCAAGGTAGTCGTAAACTGTTTCTGTCGACAGCGCTGGCTCTTCCACTGTTCCTCTTAACAAGAGCTCAGAGGGAGATTACACAAAAAAAAAAATGAAATGTTTTGTTTGGTTGTACACCTTTTGGGGAAGAGTTCAATTCCATCCAGTCACAGCAGTCACAAACACACATACACACACCCAAACACACACATTTAAGATTTTCATTCAAGCAAATGTCTTATCAAAGTGTAATTAAAGTGTTTTCTCTTTAATGCTTGCAGTAGGCAGAAGGGACAATAGTGAATTTCTGAAGTGAAACATCTAGCAACGATAATGTTCTTTTCTTATAATCCTTCCTACAGAAAAAAGGCCTTGTGTGACAGTTCCCTTGTATTGTCCCAGAGTGGAACATCTGTCATCCCAATTGCACCTGTAGCTGCATTACCTTTTAGCGCGTACAAAGTACAAGGCGTTGGTTTTAGGGTAGTACTTTACATTCTGTTTTTTGTCCATGAGGCCCCCAAAAATGATGAGCTCTCCCCTGCCCTGTACCACAGTGTGAAGGCTGGTCTCCGGTGGCCCTGTAACAGCAGCAGGAGTTCCGTTCCCATAAACTCTCCAGGACACGACCCCAGCAGATTTGGCCCTGGACACATCCAGCACATACATCTGCATGGGCTTGCAATTGAGGGACTGGTATAGAGGCTTTCCTACGTTCAGGCTCTGAGGTGGGTGATGACCGAGGCGTCGTGCTATAGGTGGGATAGCGTGGCCATCAGCTCCAACAGCTTGAGGTGGGCTCGAGGATGAAGATGGAGGGGTTCCAGGAGGACCTGTTCCTCCTCCCCCACTACTTCCTCCTATAGGAGAAGCCCCCGTTGTCTGAAGGGAAGACGATGATGATGAAGACGGTAGAGATGAGGAAGATTTGTTTTTCACTGCCTCCAGCCCCCGCCGTAAGGCAGCAGGGGACACTGCTCCTGGGGGCGTGCGTGGGGAGCCTGAGGGAGGTGTGTGCAGGCCATTAGTGCTGGGAATTTCAGGGTGGTGAACGGCAGAGGGGGGAGACTCCCAGTCATAGTCTGTGGGTGCAGGCAGATGAGGTCGGGAGGGAGGAGAGGCAGCCTGAGCTGGGCTGGTCCGAGGAGAAGGTGACGTTCCGTTTAATAAAGGAGGAAGTGGAGGAAGAGGAGGGCTGTCTGGGCCCTGTGAAGGAGACTGCTGTTGAGACGAGGACGGGCTCCCATCTCTGGCACTTCCTCTAGCTGAGGGCCGTGGTCTTAGAGTGCCCCATCGACCGTTGACACATGGAGCCTCTTCAGCGGCTCCCAGGACAACACCAGCAGCCCCACTCCGAACAGGAGACTGAGAGCGCAGGGAAGGCGGCTCAGGGCCCAGAGGGGCGGGTGTGGCACTTATGGGGGAGGGTCGAGAGTTAAGACTTGGGCTGAGTGGTGCACGGCCTGATGGAGCCTGCGAGAAAACCACCACACACTGGCCCACCTTGTGATAATAAAAAAAAAATTAGCAAAAAGATCCATTAGAGATGAATAAACAATGGTACAGCAGGACAAAGAGCTAAGTCAATAACACTTACCCTACAGGCTGGATGACACCACAATTCTGGGGCCCCGTGGTCCTCGTTTTCCACCTGCAGCTGCTGCCATCTCCATGCTGGGGCATCCATGTGGAGGAGCCAGGCATCTTTCAGGAGCTTTCATACATAACAAGAAGGGATGAATTAAAATAAGCTAAATTTCCTTTGAGATATTAGCATGTTCTGAAGCAAGAAATACAGGAAGAAAAAAAAACTAACTTACAGCATTAGGGCCACCGCAGCCTCCCAAGATGAGTAGAGTCTTATTATCAATAACAATCTGATCAAAAAAACATTTTAACAGTGTTATTTAGTTTTGCATACAACATCTTGTGAGTGGATGAAGGTTTAACACAAGACCCACCAGAGGGGTTACTATGACCCAGCATGAAACATGATAAAGATGATGTTTATAGAGCCAGTATTTTGTTCCTGTGCAGCACTTCTGTGAATCAGAAGTTGATAAAGCCTCAATAAATAATTTGATTAATTCGCATGTGGGATTATTTCAGGCTCATGTCAAATATAAAAATGTCAAATACTTATATCAGCTTGCATCATACACAAATAAGCAAACATCAAACAAAGTACTATAATTTTATGTATATATGCATTTGTATTTTCTGTAAATTGTTTTAGGGGGAAAAAAACAAAAAAATCATATCATGCCAGATTCAGGAAACAGAGCACTGGATTGCTACCGATAGGGATTCATCTTATCACGTTAAAAAAAACACGAGGCAACAACAAATGCAGATGAAACATATTTTTTAAAAATAATTAATGACAGACAGCTGATCTATCAATGCACTGCAGCCTGACACAAATAAAGGCCCTGAGAGGGTCTTCAGTATCACGATGGGCATCATGCGTTTGGCCCACTTTCTCTGTGAGGATGTTTAGTGACTGCGCTCTCCCTGGTTGTGGCGTCGACTACGTAAAACTAATGATTGTCTTGAGGAATTGATCCTCAGGAGCAGACACTTGGAACATAAATATTTCAGTTCAGTTTATATAGTTGTATAAGTTTCCAAGAAAAAAGCTAAACTAAATAAAAGAGTGTGTTTCAATCTAAACTGAGCAGTTGGATTATCCACTTTTTTTCTTGTCAGAGAATATTATGGGTCGCTGACACCGTCAGATTCCGAGGAATTAATAATCTCTCCTCCATCCGAGTTATAGATGTTAATAAAATCTGTCTACAATTTGTCTGACTTTGCTACAGGTAAAATCAGAAGGCCAAATCAGATCCCCTCAGCTCTACCTGTCATTTACAGTTGCCTAGCAATGCTGATGCTGTGGGACCACGGCTGATCGCAGAGTTTTACATTGTTTTCTTTAGGGTCAAATGCTGGTTCCAGATATAAATGATCATTGCTTTTTTATTTTGTATCACAGACATATCAAAATTCACAAGATGATAAAAATGGTAATTTTAAGAAAAGAGAGTTACAGGAACATAAAAGTGCAAAGAGGATAAAAATGACCCCCAATGGTGGTTCTAATGTTATTACACTTTGCCACACCATAAATTAAAAGATATTTTACTTGACAATCTCTCAAAAACAGGAACTGATAAATTGATTGGGTTAAACACTGAAGGTTCTTACTTGTGACTGGCCTCCTCGCGGGTGTGGTGATGGGCCTGATATGGGTGGTTTGGACCAAGACCACTGTTCCAGATCCAGAACCCAGACCTCATTACTCCTAAGCAAAACCAATAAAAGGTACATCAGCATCATGGGGGCTGACAGTTGAATGCTTTGTTAACTAAGGCTGGATTTGTCTTAATTCTACTATAATTGGGTTATAATGAATTGGATTGATTTATAATAGAACTGGATCGTATCTTTAAAAATGCCTCGAGATTACTTAATCTTACATTAGGGCTATACAAATTAAGCTAAATAAAACAAAATGAAAGCTGTTTTCGCAGATTAACTATGGCCTGAAATTTTCCGTTTATTATTCACAGGAGCAGTCAGTGAGATACAACCATCTATATCAGGAAAACAGGACTCTGTGCAGTTTAGCCAGGAATATCACTGTTATAAAGTCCTTTTGTGACCAAAGCAGACAACTGTTCAGTGAATTCAAAGCAGGCAAGTGTGTGCTGATAATATTAGCAGGGCTCTTTCCTGAAATTATCTATATGCTCTTCATCCAATTCAGTGGATAAGTTTGAAAAGATAAGAGTTAATATCAACCCAAAAACAATCCTTATAACAGATAAGTCAACATGGACTGCCATCCTTGATGTGCTTAAGAAATACAAACAAACAAAAAGAAACCCACACACACATTTCAGTTTGCTGTATGCTCACCCTAACACTAAAAGTAGTGAGAAAGCAGCTGACGGTTCTGACATGGAATTGCATTGGTGTGGCATATAGTTTTGCAAACAGTTTTTTACCAACACATCTACCCTGTTGCATCTACCTGTCTACTAGAGCAGCCCCAAAATATTTCAAACAAGGGCTGTTTTTGGTAATTTAGCCCAAGTGAAGACAAACATCATAATGAACAAAGTGCTGGTTTGCGGGGGTGAAGCAAAGTGTAAATAATAACTAAAATTGTCTTGAGCAGCTAATCTTGGTTGTTTATTCCCCTTTGTGGTTAAATCTGTTGTGATCATTAGACTTCCATTTCAAATAGCAACGTCAGATAATGACACACCATTGCATGCATTTTTGTCACTGTTGCAGTCTAGAACAATAAAACTGTATACATTTCATCTTCAACACATGCAGTCCCTACTGTACATATCAATGGTCAGAAAGAAAACATTCATACATTTGGCGTGCTCCTAAAGATCCACCGAACACTACCATGGAGTTTCCAATAACAGATGATGAGTGGCCAGCCATAGGTGGAGGTCCATGTGTTGTTACTATACAGTTCCACCTGAGACAATTGAAAGAAAAACATCATTTGAAGAGAGAGACAGAAAGCAATGAATAATTAACGTTTCAAATGTGCCTTAATTTTAGCAAAATGCACTCTCTGATGCACTAAAATAAACCTTACCAATTCTTTGATGGAGAGTATGTGTGGATTTCATCAAAAAATCTTTCTGGCTGGTGCAGTGGATAAGGGCTGGGGCGCGTCCATCCTCCGAACAGCACTAACAGATCTTTGTGCATCACCAGAGTTGCTCCAGCTTTTGGGGATGGATAGGAACCTGTAAAATATAAGAAATATAAATCTATTTCATATGTCTATAATACAAAACACATCAAAATATTTCAGTAGAGGAAAATGTTTTTGGCCAATACTAACTGCTTCATACCAAAAAAAAAGAAAACATGGAATACAGGAACACAAAAACACAAAATCTAGGAGTCACCTTATATGCAAGATAAAAATGTTTACATATTACACAAATATGTTTTTTTACTTTTTTACTTTGTTTACCCACATAAAAAGCTCTTTGCAGAGGTGATATGCATTACATTTTTAATCCTCAGCATCCACGTCCAGAAAAATACACTGAGCTCTATAGATTATATTAAGAAATTGTAAATGCCCCAGTAAAACAAACTGTCTTCAATCTCATTTCAATGATACCTCGTTTTATTATCACATCCCAAACTTGGACTCCTGATCTTGTTTGTCTCAACTGAAAATATCTCACCTGATGCTAAAGGGCGGATCCACTCCTTGCTGTTAAGGTCAAGTCTCCACAGATCATTGAAGGCAGCATTGCAGCTACTCTGAGTGCAACCCCCAAACACATACATGGACTGATTCGAGTCATAATAACACGCACCTGAAAAATTCCAAAAAAAGATATATCAACCACACGTTAACAGTAAATCAAATGAATCATTGCCCAATATTTTTAATAACAAGGTATTGACATTTAAAATCTTATGCACATATTTGTTTAAAGCACAGTGGAAATAGTGTCTAGGCTATAAATAAAAAGCAGGCTAGCAACTCTCCATCAGGTGACTTTGAAAATTCTCAATAAAAACTTGTTAAACAAAATATTATAGTGACCATATGATTAAAATGGTCATTTATATTACATATATGTACAAACATGTACTTCTTAAATGGCATTACAGTTTGGTGTACCCAAGAACTGTTAAGTAACTACCTTCCCACAATAGACTGACTTGTTTCAATAATAATTCTTTTAACATGATAGGCTGGAGATGTAGATGACAAGAATATGGTATTTTAGCCTTAATATTTTGTTTTTAGTATTGTTGTGTGGATACAACTTAAACTGGCATCTTCTATGTATTCATATTTGCCATGGGCACTTTTTGTTTGCAATGGCTAAAAGACTAACAAAAAAGTTATTTTTAATCAGTTCTTTCATTTTCAATGCTAATTAATTTATTAATGGAACTTTTTTATGATGTGGTGAAAGTGCGTCATTGGCTATCAACATTTACAAAAGTGATAGGAAAGTAATACAAAAAGGACAATAACTTTGACATTGCTACATCCTAAATTCAAAAACATTAAGTAATCGATTTTAATTAGGATTTTTTTTTTACTGGTAATACTTTGTGATGTGAGGCTCATTTTGCTATGAGGCATAGTAAGAATGTACTGACTGTGTGAAAAGCGCTGAGTGATGGGGGTTCCTGGATATGGGTATGTCCGACTTTCCCATTGGATATTTCCCTCCTGGACAGCTCTCAAAAAACCATGGTAACACTGATAGGCAACACCTAATTCAGATAAATTGTAAGTAACCAACAGGGACACAAAAATGATACCAAAGCAGTGAAATATGCACTCGCTAAATTAATCATTAGTATGTAAATATTCTATATTATGCGATTTATAACACCCAAACACAATTATGTTAACCAGTCCTCTTATTCAGTTGTACACAAGGTTATGCAAACATGCAGGGCATACCTTTGATGAGACGATACCACTGCTTACATACAAGTGCAGCAGTCTTGTGCTCCTGGTAAGGTGAGAGAAAGGATAAAATGTATTCCAGAACTTCTTCTGGCAACTCCATCATTGTTCTTCCTTCTCCTTTGGCACCACTGTCCATGTTCCCTTCTTGTCTACCGGACCCCATCTTTGCCTCCTCTTCCACTGTTATCCCCACAGTCTCTGTACTATCATCCTCTGTATCCATGGCAACAAAATATCCATCTTCATTGTCAGAGGAACGGGACATTATTGTCTGTTGAGACATAAGTAGACATGTTAGTCAGATATGCATTAAAATCCCCGAGAATGATCCCCATAAGCTAAATTGAAATAAACTACAGTGAATAAACTTATTTTTGATGGTTTTATTTTTTTTAAAAGTATTCAGCTACCATATCGTCTTTCTATGAGATTCGTCTTTATAGAATAGTCTTAAGATTGGAGCTTTATTTCAAATTAAGACATTGGTCCTATCTCGGAAACCTAATGACTCTGCAAAGCTGTAACAAGCTTAACGATGTAGATATAGTTTACGCATAGCTAGTATAATTGTTACATCTTTTGTCTAAAATGGGTGGTTCAGTTCACCTTCTGTAGTCTGCGGCTAGCTCTGCCATATAGCACGTCCTAGTTATATATTCAACCACTTCTAACCAGTTATCGTTAGCCATCACAAATGAAATGCTGGCTTGCTAACGCTAATTATCACCTAAGCTAACCAATGCTACCAAAAAAGGCAATAACACTTTAAAGCCGTATTGTTTAAAATGACTCAGTTGAAAATAGCCTTTGCTATTGTAATTTCATTAACAAAGCCACCAAGACGTTATTGAATTTAACGTTTGATCCTCTGAGAATATATGCTAGCGTTGGCTAACGGTAGCTAACCCATCAGCAATCGAGCTAACAGTCGCTAACATCAATTAATCTGTAACTAACGATTTATGGCAACTAATTATGCATCTCCTCTAAATACCCTTTTTTTTAACTAAATATGTAAATCCGTCACCTCTTCATTCTACTACGGTCATGATATCCTATCAAGTTATCAGCCAGCATCAACTAACGTTACATCCTACTAGCTAAGAAGCTAGCCGATATCTCAGTGTTGTTTTCTGTTGGTAATCTTTGCTAATGTTAGCCTCAACAGAGGCTGTGTTTGCTCCCCTGATGTCAGATGCTATGCCAAGGTTCATCCCAGAAATGTTGTCAATTTCACTGTCTAGCTGTGAAAGCCCGGCTGATACCGTTGTTTGAGACGTGTTCTTTTCTAGGCTCAGGGGGTGAATCTTTCTTCTACTCCTTCCCGGTATCAGCTCCGGTGATTCCTCTGCAGCCTCCATACAGTCGCCATCTTCCAATGTGAGTAGCTTCCTCCCTCCGCAGCAGAGCGCTGCTCCGGCAGCCTCTGTCCGTCTGGTACCAGGGTGGGTCCTGAGCCCCCCCCCCCCCGACACTCCTCCAACAGCTGCCGGAGGCAATCTCTCCAGTGTGATGGACAAGATATTAGAATTGTCCCAGAATTGCATACATTTTAAATGCATGAATTTGTTATATTGAAGTTGTATTGGAGAATAAGCGGCACTTCAACTACTACTGTTGGCCAACAATACCGACTCTCCTGAACGTGCTTACAATCTCAGATTACAATCTTAAGTATTTTCTTAAATTAAGGAATATGAACCAGTTTTGTTACCTTAAAAAAATGTAATCAAGTTAAATAGAAAATAAAAACACATGAGCACACTTTGGGGATCTGAAAACAGTCCATTAAAACAAAATAGAAACATTAAATTTTACTGTGCGTGATTGGTTGAACTCTGCTTTATAACACATTAAAGTCAGTTCTTACCATCAACGAACAGTCAAACAACTCAGCAGAAACATTTGTGCCATTCATCTTATAGTAGAGCTATAAAGAGAAAAGAAAAACTTTATTTTTGCATTATTTTGCACATACTATTATGAAAAACTTCTTTCAAACCCTCACTTTATACAGTTTGCTTTACTGTCCTTACTGATTCTATGCAGTGTCTAAATCAGTAATTTTCTCTTTTTAAAAGTTGTTTGGGACTTTTGCCAATTGCAACTTTAAATTTAAAAACATTTACATTATAGTTTAATACAATTAAACAAATATGTTGTTTCTGCGAGGTTTGTCGCTTTAGCAATAAATAATCATGTTAAATGACCATTCATTTTTATGAAAAAACAAACAAACAAAGACGTCTGTATAAGCTCCGATAATGGAAAAATACGTTGACAGTTTTCTGCTACATGAAGGGAAAAACCGGCGACCTGTGGTTCAACAATCGAAAGGAAAAATTCCAACGCTATCAGAACGCACCTCCATGCTCCCTTGAACGCAACACACAACGTTTAGCACTGGTTTAGCTTAGCAACAAAGCATCTAAAATGACCATGCTAACTCCTGTATTTTACATTCATTGTATATAATACACGAGAAAAAAACCCAAGCTTTGTTTATGTTCAACATTGAAAGTGTTGTAGGCTATATCGGCGGCCTATTTGTACCGATTCGAACCCAAGTTTGTTTGCTACTTGACGCTACCTGTGTAAGAGGACGTTACGACGTCATTTCCCTTTTCCCACTGTTTTATGGGGTATACTGAGGCATAGCATAGCCAAGTTTTCAATCTTATTTCATTCAGAGGCTATTTATTCATTTATTTGGTTTACAGATAATTGCTCCTTTGTCTGAGCAGTCGTGGTCGGGGTTGATTCAATGAGGTGGTCGTGACGCCAAATTTAAAGTAACAGACAGTTGAAGGGGAGATTGCCCACATTAAGCTAACAGGCTAACGCGCGACCAAAGAAACAGTTTGCGAGTCCTTGATCAAATCATAAATCCCAGTTTAACAGAGCTCCCCGTGGATTAGCGTGTACGGTGTCCACCGTCACATGCTCTCGGCGTGGATGATATTTGGTTTACCGGGAAAGAACGACGAGACAGTACTGTACTGTTAAACATGGAGGATGAGGAGGTAGCTGAGAGCTGGGAGGAAGCAGCAGACAGCGGGGTGAGTTGATCACAACAAGGTTGATTTCTGTTTGACAGTTCAGCGAACACGTGGGGGTGGGAATAGTGAAACAATCGAGACATTTGGTGCTTACATGCGTCAACATGTTTTTCCTTAGCCAGGCTTCTTATCCTAGTCTCGTAGGCCCTGTCGTCTCATTATCCCCAAAAAAAGGAATAAGCCTGTGTTCTTGTCATTTTATTTGCCCAGTATAATGATTTTAAGCATGTGGTAAAACAGGGTAAGATCTATAATCTTTTCCTCTTTTACATATTTTCCAGTTGTTGTCACAAGAATGATGGCAGCTTGATTTAATTGCGGTTTCTATCTCACATGTTGTGACTGTAGTATTTTGGGTACTGAATGAATACTTTTTGTCGTTAATTGTAAGCAACCGGGATCTGAAAAGAGTGGAATGATTGATGTTATATGAAGATGACACTCCCCTTTCACTTGTTCTCTCAAGATAAGTGCATTTAAAAACTAATCGTACAAATGAATGAACAGAGAAATGTATGCTCGGACAGATTTTTGCTCTCTCTGGTGGTTCTGTTTTTGGTTTATGCCTACCCAGATAGCAAAAAAAATGTTTGGCCCCAATGTGCAGTTTTGTTTGGCCTTGACTTATGGCATTGACTAAATATGAGTGTGGCTGTTGAAGTTCAGCCACATCACCACCAGATTTTGGCCCACAAGGAAATTGCCATAATATATGTCCGGACAAGTTTCCTGTATTAGGACCACTTCTGGCCCACAAAATACTCGCCATAATCCACATCCAGGCAAACAACTGACATCGGGACCACATGTGGCCCACAGGGGACCTGCCATTATCCAAGTCAGGCTGGCAACTGACATCTAGCTCAAGCAACACTTATCAGTGCCGTAACTGAGCCATAACTACCAAAAGTAGGCTGGATGTGGCCCAAACATGCCTGCTATCTGGATGGCGTTGGAGATCCATCGAGGATGGAGTACTATAGCTCCTACACAAAAACAAATTGAACCAGGTGAACCAATGATAGTCTGCCAAAGAAAACTTATGAGAAGTATTACACATTACTAGGAATTCATTATTATATGTATGTATTTATTCACAGGAAATTGAGAGAAGACTTGAAGCAAAACTGAAAATTAATCAAGAAGCCAAGTAAGTGAGAAGTTGCAATCACCATTCCCTTTTTCCACCTAAACTCTGTTTTATTTTTACCACTCACACATTCCTATCTTTGCAGGAAATCCAGTTTGAAATCTGGTGGTTCACCTGTGCGAACTGCTATTGTAATCCAGGATGACTCTCTGCCTGCTGCACCCCCACCTCAAATCCGAATTTTAAAGCGTCCCTCCAATAACGGTACGGCGGGAAACTCTGCATCCTTGTCTCGCCCTTCTCAGCAGATGAAGTCTTTGGCCCAACGGGAAGCGGAATATGCAGAGGCCCGAAGAAGGATTTTGGGTAGTGCTTCTTCTGATGAAACGCCTCAGGACAATCCAAGTCAGGATAGGTACGGCAATAGCAGTAATCATAATCTTCATCGCCTTAATTGTTAGAATTAAAAGAAAAATACCTAAAAAATAATTCTAACTATTTATTGTTATTCCTCCTGTAATCACTAGGGCTGCTCGTATGAGTGTGCAGCAACCATTAGAGCCAGTTCGTCCAAACAATCAGGTGATCCGCCAGCCCACTGGTCCAGATGGCACCTCAGGCTTCCGACTGTGCAGATAAACTGGAGCTGTCTGCTGCAAGGAAACAGCTGCCTCCCTGACAGGGCCTGGCGAGTGGAAAAATGATGGGGTTGTGTGTGATTTGAAGAGTAGAGGGAGGGAGTGACATATTATTTGATGGTTATAAGGTATATGAAGACTTTAAATTAATTTCTCCACCCTCTCTCTACTCTACTTGCTTGTATGATCTTTGCCTTTTGCCTTGTCTTTTCCCTCTGTGGAACCTCGCAAGGGGCTGGCAGAGATCACAAATCTGAAACCCCTTCTGTTCCACACTGTGAACAGGCTTTGGCTGCACAGCCCCACTCACTGTGAAACTGTGACGTACCATAAGGTGCCCTACGATTTTAAGTCTGATTGGCCGGCCATGTGCCTGTGCATCAGGTGTTCGTCTCTTCAGGGAGAATCAAGAGAACTTGTGAATCTGTGGAAAATCCCCAGATTGGTGCAAGCAGTCGAGTTGGTCTTTCCACTGATGGGAGTATGGGTCATGGCTGGGGGGGGGGGGTCCGCCAGAAGGATAGCCTTAGTTTGTTGGGTTCAGCGGAAATGAAATGTCAGTGCCAAGAGTCGAATGTATGTTTAGCAGCTTGAGTGCAAAGGAAAAGAAACTTGTGCTGATTGAACCTGTTCGGTAAAAGTCCACTGTGCCCGTTAATGTGTTTTAAAAACATGTGGATGATGGCTGTGGCTAAGACCAGAACATTTAACAGTCCACAGGTTTGTATTCAGCACTGGTAGCTAGAAAGGAATGGACCAGTTGGCAAACAGCCTGTGGCCAAAGATTATGATCAGGACGGTGTCACTAAATCCAAGCTTTTTCAAGCAATAACTATAAAATATCTTCCTGGATTTTCTCCTTTTTATTCCCCAGTGTTTAGTCAAAAGGTTTTGTTTTAAACCGTTATCATTGTTTTTTCATGTGTTTCTTTATTGTGACATAGTATATTTAAATCAGGATATCAGTAGTGTGTAAAGGACTAGGTGATTTAGCTGCAATAGGAAACTTTACTGGTGGTGTCATTAGATTTAATCAAATTGAAAATCTAAGGTTTTCATGAACACATGGCTATGTGTGTGTGTGTGTGTGTGTGTGTGTGTGTGTGTGTGTGTGTGTGTGTGTGTGTGCGTGCGCGTGTGTGTGCGCGTGTGTGCGTGCGTGCGTGTTGCCTTACAGCTTGTAATCAAAATGGCAAAGTGGGAGTCCGTCTCACAGCAAGCTGTACTCATACTGATGATAAAATACATTTTATGTTTGTACGTCAGCTGCAGTACACCGACTGACTGTGGCCTGCTGAAATTATGTTTTATAAATTATTCACAAATGACTATACCGCACCCAGCATGCAGAATGATGTTTCCTTTGGCCACATTTTGGCAAACATTTTGCTGGGTTGGAAGAAAAGTGATAATAATATTAGAATAATTTAGAGAAATTTTGGGAAACTCACCTTTTAATCAGTGCGCTTTTGAATGAAGCCAAATTTAACTGCCTGGTTTTGCTGAATGTTTTCCTGTGGTTTTTTTCACACAACAGGATTTTACAGTGTTGCTTATATACCACAGATTGAAAAAAAAAAAAAAAAAAGGTTTACAAGCTATAAAATCAATAATATAATTAAATACAGAGGAGTTACAGTACCGATCGCTGATACCATAATAAATTAACATGAACTAGGTTTGAATCTTATGACATTTAATGCCTTAAATGATAAACGGTCCCTTTTTGCCATCATACACTTGCTAGTGGGTACTCTGGATTATCTTTGGATCTTTTTGTGTGTTAAAGATATAAATGTGCTAACACAGCTGCACAACTTTTTAAAAGTGCAGCATTAATTCAAACCTCGGTAGCTAAAGAAAGAAGAAATTTAGGGTCACCTCAGTATTTTTGTGTTATATAATCTACACTTTCTAAGTGACACGGAAGGTTCTCATCTGTGCTTGTACATACAATATTAAGAATACATTCCCCTTATGAACGGTTTCTAGGGGTTTGGTTCTGGTACTAAAACAAAGGCAATTTGTGATCATTTGAACTGAGAAGCAAGTACCCATCCTGTACCAGTGTGATCCACCCATGATGCTTTGCTGCAGTCAGTCATAATCATTTGTCCAGATTAAGGCTCATTTGATGTCATTGTTTTGAAACTTGGGGAAAAAAAGAATACCCTTTAATAAAACACTTAAACATTGGCTTGTACATTTTTGTTTTTATTTTGTGAAATTTCTTGGTGTCTGTGGCAAAATGATTAAATTAGTTTCTAAAGCAATGAAATTACCACCAGCACTTCTTTAGCTTTTATGCATTTGACTGAAGTGGCAATTTATTACTGAGGCTGGATTTAATCAAACAGTTGGATATGTGAGGTAAATTTGAGCCAATTTTGGGAAATCTTTATATTTCCTGCTGTATCATTCCATATATGGGGAATAAATCATAGTTACCTCATACGTGTAAATTAGTTTTTGCCATTCTGTCTTTCCCAAGTTAATCGTCAACAGTTTAACAGTATATTAACTTTAACTGTGTAAATGGTTACATATGTTTCTTTTTCAGTAAGCATTGAAATATAACAGGGTATGAAAAGAGACTTGAATCAAAGCTCACATGTCAGGCCTTATGGGTTCAAAGTTTGCAAATAATTTATATGCTTCAAATAACAAGCTATTGATTTAAATAACAAGAAATGTCCCCAGAGAGCTCTTCATGCAGTCAGGGGATTATATAAGAAACTGAATATGAAATATGAGCCACAGAACAGGACAAGACATGCATGCATCACTCTCAGGTAATGTGATTGTACTAAGTGTGTTGTGTTCAATCACATTAAACATGGGGCTGATGTTAGTAAAGGTCTGTAAGAGGTTAGTACATGTAATCTGATGCAAGGGCATTTATTTCCTTTTTTGTTGTTTCTTTTTGGTCATAGTTAGATAAGAAAACTTGTTACCTCAGACCTCTGCACATCTGTCTGTCTCTCGAACGCAGGTGAAGAAACAACTGCAGAAACTGAACCGGAACAAGGCTGCAGGTCCAGATGGTGTCAGCCCTAGGGTTCTGAAAACCTGCTCAGAACAACTA
>JBBBVU010000003.1:24446162-24456695 GCA_037177055.1 Atherinosoma microstoma
CTCTGCTACAACAATAATTTCCCTCAAAAGGGATAAATAAAGTATTTTTCATTTCATTTCATTCATTCATTTCATTTAGCAAGGCATGTAGAAGTGTCTTTGAAAATTCTCTTTTGGTTAGATCATTTTATTTATTCTTGCAATTTCCTGCTATCATGTTGCAAAAGATGGTTTGTCAGGAAGAGCATGAACAGAAACAATTGATGCGTCTGTGTGTGCTTTTGATTTTGTGAACATGGTGAAACTACTTCATGTGGCCTAGATATGGGAGCTCTGCTCACTTCATTATACAGTTGACATTTTGGTTTGTTATAACAGAGGGGGGACAAGTGGTCCAGTTAAATGTTCTCTTTGCTCGTCAAGGTTTCTATCAATGACATGATTGAGAAGTATAAAGAAACAAGGATGTTAAGAGCTGTTCTCTAAATTCTGAGATTGTAAGCTTTAATACAGCCTTCACTATTACATTTAGCATAGGAGACACAAATGCATTCTCCTACTACTACTCAAGTATTCATATACAGTCTCTGTGTAACACTTTAATAAGATTGCATTAGATGACGTGTCCAAAGCACTTTCTGTAGAATATTTAATGAACATCTGTAGATTCAGTCCTGCAGACCCACATTACAGCTTACTGTAAGTGTGGTCGAATTCTCAATGGATCACAGTTGTCTTTTTCTAACCATCAAAATTTTTGCTCCCACTTGTATTCCATTTGACCAGACCTCAGGTGTAACTGATTACATTAATGAATCCATCCTCATAGAGAAAGTCATTCTGGGGATTTGCCAGAAATGGTTCATGCATTTTAGAATGAAAAACACTTTTTCTCATTCTGTACATTGTTCCAGCATCTCTTGTCAATGCTTGGTTTTAGTTTCAGTCTCATTAATGCTCCCTAATGACTAGTCAACTCTGATTAGCCTAAATAGATTAGTTGGAAGTAGTTGTAGCCCTGTGATGGGTTAGCACCCTGTCCAGTGTGTACCCTGCCTCTCGCCTAGTAGCTATTGGGATAGGCTCCAGCCCCCTTGTGGACCCTGCATTGGAATAAGCGGGTATAGAAAATGGATGAATGGATGAAAGTCCTCAGCTTAATTACCAACTGAATACACACTTAATTGAATTTAGGATAGAAAGATATTTAGACAAGGTCAGGTTAAAATGATTAAGTTTATTTATAATATTGTTGTGTGAAAAAATATTTCAAGTGTTTATAACCTAGAGTTTGGCTAAAACATAATTAACCCTTTAGGAAACTAAATAACCTTAGATTACTTATGCTGTGACCTGTACAGAAATACTATATTGGAACAGAGTATGTTGCAACCACTTTCAAAAGGCTACGAAGGGATCAGAAAAGCTGAGAGAGGAGGTATGGAAAATAAAAAAAATACTAAGACCTTGAGCTTTTTAAAAGATACAATTAAAATCCTTACACGGAAAACAAAAAACTGTGGCAAAGATTTGGGAAAAAGTCCAAAATATCAGGAAACCGTAGCAATAAAATTGGGATGATGAAGAAAGTCCTTTTGTTACTGTAATACAGGATGATGACATGACCATTTACTTTATCGCCAAACTGAAATGGTGAACCACTTCCGACATACTAAAAAGAATTTAGCTTTTATTTTTTTCTTCTATGCTGTGACTAAATAAAACTAGAACTTTTGGGCCACATGGAAGAAAGGCAACACTTATAACCAGACAAGTACTTTTCCGAGGGACATGAATGGAGGAAACGTAGTGATGGTGTTCCCTGTGAACTTGTACCTATGTGATAATTGGATTCCTCTACAAGGCAGTGATCACAGACACACCCAAGTTAACCAGAGCTTTGTCAAAAAAAAAATTCTCAGTATTTATTTTAGTTGGTTTTAAAGACATCCAGTTACAGCATGAAAACCATCAAACCTTTTTAGTTTTAAAAAAGTTTAAACTTTTTTTCTAGTTTAAAAAGTTTAAACTGGAAGCTCTTGCAAGAACAGAATAAGGGGAGATTTGACAAGATATCAGAAGCTTGTGAGCTCTGGCTGAAATTGTTTATTGGCTATCCAGGTATCTGTATTCAGAATTATTCTGTTTTATCAAAGAGTTGTTGGAGTGTATTTGAATCAAAACCTGATAAAAACCCATCATCCTTACACTTTACACTTCCTTACACTAATTGGTGGGAGGGAGGTGAATATTTAAATTGCCACTGAACCATTGTTTTTCATACTTAAGTCACCAGGGCTTATTCTGCTATGATTGGAAATATCCTTAACATGGTTATGTCTGGTTATGTAAATAATAAATTGATAGGAGTCATCAGTCTGGCAGTGGGTCACTACTGCTTCCTGACCGAGAAGGGTCGCTGTCTCAATCCAGCACTACAATTTGTACCTCGGCCGACCGAGCACCAGAGCAGTATATGTCCATTGAAAGTCGGAAGTTGTTTTTAGACTAGTAAAACTTAACAAAATGGCAGAGGACAACAGTTATGAATCCATGCTGTGTGTAAAGCCAGAGGTTCACGTTTACCGGATCCCTCCACGAGCTTCTAACCGAGGATATCGGTAAGATAGCAAAGCTGATTGAAGTGTTAGCGTGCTAATTTACGAGTAATGCATCCATTATCGGACAACAAGCTGTCAATACTTTTTTCCCCTCTGAAAAATATTTTCGACGGTGACTGTCCTTTCTGATAGCCGTCACCACTCCTGTTTAGTGATGTACATTTTTTTCAAGGATATATTCTTAAAAAGTGTGTCAACTAGATGTGAAGTTTAAAATAGCAGCTCACAGTACATTTACTCACGGAAATAGGACACCAATATCCCGACTTTCCCCCTCTTTCCTGCGACTTACACCTGTTGTTATATAAGTTGATAATTTTGAAGTGGATAACACGAGCAGCTACGTTTCGTGACGTGTTCAATGTTTGTCCGATAATGGAATATTAGATTTAGCATTAAGCTAGCTAGCTGCTGATCAAATGTTTAGCAAAAGTAAGTAAACATGATCTTGTCCCGTCTTTGGGTCTCGTTTTCACTGACCTACAGCAAAACAAATGGTGAGGTGGAGTTCAGTCGTTCATCTAAAGTTTGTTGTTGCAACTGCGAAGAAGAAAAAAAGCTAATTAAATCCACTTTCTCTGAAGTTTAAAGCTGTCAGACTACATCAGTATTCATGTAGACACTGGGATACAGCTAAATCTCCAGAATAAAAAAGTAGACAGAGTTAAAAAATGTTGTCTTGTTTTTATTAGCTGGATGTCAAATAATACAATATTTTAGCTCATTATCTCACAATGTCTGTAGGTGTAAGTGGAATTATCTCACCTCAGGGTCTAATGATCATTTTAAAGGATCCATAGGTGTCTAGCTGTTAAAGCATTTTAAACTAGTCCATCCTCCTGGACTGGATACCACAGTAAGCAATTTAATTGGCCAATCAGTCAGATACAATTAAATTTCTTATGTTCTTATCGATGTAAGATTGTTTTTCTTCAACTGTCGGCAGAAAAAGAGCGTTCCATTAGATTTGCCCTATTTTTAAAAAATCTCAATTTCACTTCCTCACGATGTGAAAACATACAACTGACTAAACAGTCTGTCAGCCGTTCTAATACATCTGCATTACACAAACCACTTTTGCACTTCAGTGAGTGTTTCCTGTTTTTCTGTAGTGCTGCTGACTGGAAGTTGGATGAACCGGCATGGAGTGGCAGATTGAAAATCACCGCCAAGGGCAAGATGGCCTTCATCAAGTTAGAGGACAAAAACACAGGTAAACAGTGTTAAAATTTTGGAGGAAAACCCAGAGCAGCTCACAATTTAATTTAATTTTTTTTAAATTTAGAGCAGATTTGCTTAATGAAGATGGAGAGATGTCAAGAAGTCTTTGACACTGTTACCATGAGATGGAGAAAAAGGAAACCAACAACTATAAGCTAGATAACATTCATGTGGCACAAGATTGTTTGATTGAAACTTTAAAACATGTGGTTCACAAAGCACCTCCACCACGCTTTCTTCCATCAATGTATTCAAGCTGTGTATTTCTCCAGACTGTGCTGAGTTATTTCTGGGAACCAGACTTATACATTTAACATGCTTGTGATGTTTTGGACTATAGCAAGCTCACAAGCCAACATGGTCATATGTCGAACATACAAGAATGGTTATATGTGGAAACAATTTGCATCAGTTATCTAGTGCCTGTCTCATTTTTTTGCCTCACGTGAGCCAAACATGGTTTTAAATAGACCACATGTCTTTCTCTTATTCTAAATTTGTCCAGGATATGGTCTTTCATAAATTATGTGATTGTACATATTGTCTCAAACGCATGTCTAAGAAGTGGTCTGACAATTATACAATTCCTTTTAAACTTTCAACACCAGCTTTTTACGATGCTTCACTTTACCACTTAACAGTTATGATAATATGAACAATAGTGTGGTCAGAACACCTGACAAAACTTTCAACTACTTCCTTATGATGGCATGAAATAACCCTGAGGCTGTGTTTGGTGTGAATTTCTTCTGTGCAGGAGAACTGTTTGCACAAGCACCAGTTGAACAGTATCCTGGCTGTGTAGTTGAAGCAGTCACAGACTCCAGCAGGTATTTTGTCATCAGGATAGAAGACGACAACGGTAAGATAATAAAATGATGAATTCTGGCTTTCTGTAACATTTGTCAATGTAAATCCATTCATTATGTATCAACACAAGTCCACTTCTCTAATCTTCAGGAAAATGTGTGAATTGGAACTAACGTCAAGTTAAAGTAGTGCTTTTGCTGTTTTTGGTGACTTTGTCTATATTGTGCCTATTGATTTTGATTGAAATGTTTTATCTATATACCTGCATTGTCCCATAAACAAACTGCATTTATCTGAGTTGTTCAAAGATTTGCAGGTGATGGCCTTAGGCAAATAACTAACTGTAAATAACTATGTTTCTGTCCTTATGCCTGCTTTTTTTAAGGACGCCATGCTTTTATCGGTCTGGGTTTTGCTGATCGTGGAGACTCATTTGACTTCAATGTTGCTTTACAAGATCATTTTAAGTAAGACTGTATATTCGTTCTTTTTTATCATTTCATCTACAATTAGCCATTGATCAATAACATCTTCAATGCAGACTCTGACCTGTACTTGGACAGATTTCACATAACCTGCTTATATGGTCGTTTGTTAAATGTTCAGTTGGGAATAAGGTTTACATTTGTAGGTTAAAAGTGATGCATTTCAATCATGCACACTCATCTGTATTATACTACCAACACCAATGGGGGATATTTTGACAAACTTAACAGAGGTATGTGTAAACATGCTATCAGATATAAAACAAACTATTTTTAAGATATTCATTTTATATTTTTCAGGAACTCTTCCACAATAAACTGAGTGGTCATGTTCTGCATTTATTCCTGCTGAGATAAACGCAACTTTTTATAGAAGTACCCCTCAATAGATGGCGCCATAGGCAGCTACCTATATTACCTACAGAAAAGTCCCATCACAGAAGTAACATGGCACATTAGACACATTAAGTGTTATTGGCATATAAATCACTGTTGCAAAACTGTAGCACTGATACAGTTTTCAGATCACCCTTAAAACTTGTTGATTTGGTGCTCAGCTTTTTGAAAATCTTTGAAAAATGTCCAAAATGATGTTTGGATAAAGTCTTAGGTCTAGAACAACATCTTGCATCTTTTGTTGGGTAGATTGGATTGCAGTCTGTGGTCAAAAAAACAGTCGTAAATTAGCAAACATCACACTTTTCCATTATCTTGCTTGCCTTTTTGTAACTTATAAACCTGGTACATTCACTCATTACTGTCACTGATGGCAACATTAAATGAGAGCAAATATCTGATAACATTTTATGAGGATTAATGATATAGGATTGTTCTATCATATTTCACATGCTTTTGGGGATTTTTTTTGTTATAATGTATACAGGACCAGTCAATGGTGTTGGCTCATATTAATAGGAAGATGTGCCAAAAATGTTTGACTGGTACTGTATAAAATTCAATAAAGAAATAAAAGCTCAGATTTGGGATGTTGAGCTAAGAACTACCAAAGATTTCCGATCACCTGTCATAGCAATGCTAAAGAAGCGATTCTGTTTGACTAACCAGAATTATTCCTTTGACAATTATTGTGCTGTCAAACTCTAAAGGTGGGTCAAGCAAGAAGGGGAGCTAGCCAAAGAGGAAGCCTCTCAGAGCACAGCACCTAAACTGGACCTGAGCTTCAAAGAGGGTCAGACCATCAAAATCAGCATTGGGGTGAGCACTTAGCCTTAACGTGACAGAAATGAGACAAAACAAGCTGAAGAGTGGCATATTTTAAGAGTAAAAAAATAAGTATAAAAGCATGTTGAATCTGTCACAGAATATTAAGAAGAAGGACGCAGGTGGTGCCAAACCGCGACCTATGGGTGGCGGTCTACTACCACCTCCCCCAGGAGCAAAGCCAGGAGGTTTCCTGCCACCTCCTGGAGAACAGCCGACTGTCTCAGCTGCTCAGACAAACGCCGGTGATTGTCATACCTTTTGAATGCATCAACATTTTTATCTGACGTGAATACTTAAAATATTCACACAGTTTTTCTTCACATTCAGCTTCTCTTTTCGATTTGGGTTCTCCTGTTCCCGCAGCCCAACCCAGCTCAGACTTGTGGGGAGATTTCACATCTGCAGGTTCTAAGTAAGTTTTTCAGAGCATGTCACACTTAAGTACCATCTCATCTCATTTCATTTGTTTGGTTCCTTGCTCCATCAACACTCATCTTTTGCCCCCCATCCCCCAACAGCTCCAACAAAGATGCTGTCAAATCAGGATGGGTGCAGTTTAGTTGAGCCGCAAGAAAATGTGCACACACTCAGGTTCCACACATTCCTCGGACAGGACGATTGTGACAGAAAAGAGAGGAACTGTTAGCGGGTTGCACCGGCTCATTCTCTGCACTTACACTAGTTCAAGTAAAAAAAAAAATAGCCCACTGACCAACATACTCTGGAGGAACAAACAATTATGTACATACTTTTTACATTTCTTTTCCCACTTTCTGCCACATATTTGGATTGATTTTAGTTGTCACTCTGCTCTTTAAGACAAGTGTCTGTGATTGAAGGGAAAAGCTGACTCTTTACACTAAGCAGGTCAAATATTCCTCCACTGCCTTAAATCAGAGGTTCCTTATTTTGATCATTTCTAGACCTTTCACTGTTAATCTGTCCAGAATCTGATTTCATGGTCTTTGTATTTTCTCCACATTATGCATACATCTTTCTACTCCTGTCCTTGAATGATCTCATTACACCAGCATCACTCATCTCAACTTTTTGTTTGCCTTTTGGGAAAATAATTAAAGTGTCCCTGTTTTATTTGGCTGCGTACCAGCATCTGTGTTTTGTTTTGCAACTGTTTTTATGTTTCTGTGTTTTTCTTTTTAGTAGATATTCGATGATTAGTTTTACATTAAAGCTCATACAAAGATTACATTTTTTTCTTTTCTTTTTTTTTTTTTGAATCATAGATTTTTGGGAAAATGTCAAGCCGTTTGTTTTGTCTGGTAGTGAAATATCAACATGTATGGTTGATATCATGTTTATGTCTCTTTATGCAATCCCTCATGTCTTCATACTTTCTAGAATGTGCCTTTTTACCCAACTCAAATGTCCTTACTCTTCCCAACTTCGATTAAGTGCCTTCCTGACAAAGACCTAAAATGTATGAAATACAAACCTATGCCCTTGTGTAAATAAACTATATATTTCATTGGTGTGTTTTTTTTCTTCATTATATTTTAGTTTGTGCAGTATAACAATCTGACTATACATATAGTTTATAGAGTATCCTTATTTGTTTGATATTTGTGACTGCAGTCTCTCTGTTCCCCACTTGCCATATCTAGATTACATTGAGGTGGTAACTTCTAGGCCTTCTGGAGAGAGGGTCGTATATAAAAGAAATTGGGCATATTGCTTATTGAGCAAGCTCAAAACAAAAATAGAAATTGAGGACATTTGAATTGCAAAATTCTTATGAAATGATTTGCGTTCACAAACTAAATACACTACTCATAAAAATAAAGGGTACACAATCATTACCACGTAACTCAAAGTCAGTCACACTTCTCGAATATCAATCTGTCCAGTCAGGAAGCAACACTGATTGTGAATCAATTTCACCTGCTGTTGTACAAATGGATCAGACAACAGGTGGAAATGATGAGTATCAATTAGCAAGACAACCTCTATAAAGGACTGGTCCAGCAGGTTGTGGCCACAGACCCTGTTTTCATCCTTTCTGACTGATTTTTGGTCACATTTGCATTTTGCCAGTGCTCTCACCACTAGAGGTAACATGAGGGGGTGTCTGCAACCCACAGAAGCTGCTCATGTAGTGCAACTCATTCAGGATGAAACATCAATCCACGCTTTGTCTTCCAGCACAGTGTCAAGAGCATGGGGGATTTATTTGTATTTTCACGTGCCTTTAAAACCAGAAACTAAACTAACCTTTTACTGGGGTAAACCTCAGATGGCCAAGTGCAAGTGAACGCAGCACATAATGTGCTAAGAGAACATGTACCCATTAAAACTTCTGATTGGGCTCATAACATTTGTTTTTCTTTTTTTTTTTAATCAATGATGTATCTCAAGTCTTGTGGTTAAAGACATACAATCCTAAATAAAACAATCGTCAATGAAAAAAACATAATTGACCTTTTGCTTTTACAAATTTTGCCTTACTTTTTACATGAGATGACAACTTGTGATTAAGAGTTAATTATTCCCAAAAATCTAGACTTTCTTTTTAAAAGTTTTACTAATTTAGATGTGCCACCCTTTCCCCAGTCTGTGCCCCTGGTCCCCCCCATCATAAATTCTCTAGATCCGACCCTGCTCACCATTCTGCATCAGCTCTGCCGAGATTCAAAATGAAGATGTTTTGTTGGATGCAAAGAGAAACTCCTCTGTAGTTTGCGTCATTAGCCTTTAAAAAAAAAAAGTTTTCAAAGTGTGAGATAAAATGAGCGTGTGATCCTGTGATGACAGCAGACCTCTGTGTGAACTGGAAGTCCCTCCCCGGAAAAAGCATGGAGAAGGTTTCGGAACAAGGCAGCAGCTCCTGCAAGCAGCTGATGATCTAACTGTGTAGACGGGGTTGATTTCTGCACTTGACTGTAAAACCTGCTGAGAGTAATGGAGGGACGGTAGACTAACGCTCTGCAGATCGATCACTCGAGGTGAGATTGTTTCTCAGAAAGAGAAGCGGATGTTTTAACTGCGAGAGTTGAAGACACGACATAGCCTAATCATGTGGATGTTGCTGTTTAAAACGTTTTTATGTTTTATACTGTTGTTTCCACAGCAGCGTGTATCACTATAAAACCCAGGTCTCAGTTAATAATCAGTTAAATCTTGCAGGATGCTGCATGGATTAACGTAGGCTAGTCTTCCTCCTCCTCCTCCTCCCGCCTCAAACTCCTCCGCACACTTTTGAAAACTTGGGCGTGTCTTTCTAGATGTGTTTCTGCTCTTTGTGTTTTCATAAAGAGGATGTTAGAGTTTAACCCAGCAGCCTCTCTTCCTCTTTATGCGATTAAACAAATCTGGCCCCAGAGCTGGAGAGGGCTCTGGAGAGGGCTAACTACGGTCCCGCTGATGTTTGACAGGTGATGAGGGTTCATGGCAGGCAAAAGTCCTCATGATGGGGTGAGAAACACAGCTTGGACTGTCCAGATGAAAAATTAACAAACATGTAGGCTGATATCAGCTAGCAAGGGCTCTCATATGTTTGAAATCAGTGTCATACACTAACAGGCCAAATGAGGGCGCAAGAGATAGTAGAAAAAAGCCAGCTGGCTGATGCTGGGTAATTACTGCCAAAACTTTGAATTTAAGTCAAGCAGTTGACCATTGATAGGATTTGTCTGGCACAATTTTTCAAAAACAAACAAAATACTTAAATGGACATATTTTAATATACAATTACGTTTTGTGGGCCTGGATGCAAAAATGACCCATTTTGTCTTAATCTCTAAAACACTGAATGAATGTTGTGCTGTCACAACTATAACATCATTATTGTTTTCTGAAAAACACGTTGAACAATATGTGTCGGTAAATAGTATTCCAATGCGTTTGAAAAACCACATTATTGTCATCTCTGATTTTAGAGATATAAGTTTCAGAATCACAGGGGGAAAGTCCTCACAGGAATTGGACAACAAAAGTGTGTGGGTGTGGGTGTATGTATGAAAGGGTGGTGGTTAATGCAAAGTGGGGGTGACGGGGGTCTGGTATATAACACAATGATCCTCTTGTGTCTAACTGGCAACTGTGACACCACAAAGGGCAGTGTCCAGTCCTCATGTTCATGCTTGTGTCATGTCTCCATTAAAAACAACAACAAATAAACAGCTGTTGTACCAGTACTTTTATGGAATAAACTTAAAGAAGTTTCATATTAAAGCAAAGAGCTTTTTAAAAAAGCAACTCTGTACTTTATATATATA
>JBBBVU010000003.1:24456828-24485794 GCA_037177055.1 Atherinosoma microstoma
GTGAGTATGTGGGTGAGAGTATGTGGGTGTGAGTATGTGTGTGTGAGTATGTTAAATAAGATTAAATTAATAAAAAGAATAATCTCCTTAATCTAACTGTATAATGTGACAGGTTTAATACTAATTTGCTGTAAAGTTGTATGAATTTACAACATGTTTATTACTGAAGCAATGTATTTCAGGTAACTAAAATCGAACAAGTTTGACTCGCTGACTCTGCAGTAAAATAGACCCCTACATTTTTTTTCCTGCAGCACAAACCCCTTTCATTGGTCTTACTTTAAATGCTGGTATCAATTCTTTACCTTTTACTTAAAAGTACCCCCTAACTTACTTATTCTGTATAGGTTATTTCTTGATAATTGCTCCAAAAGGAAATTGACCAAATTTAATCAGTAATATCTCCACAACTGAAATATTAACATGAACAACTTTATTCGGCTTATTTGAAACCTACTACTTAATTTTATGCAAATGAAGTGAATCACAATGCATCATTTTCATGCATTTCTGGTTCAGGGTTTAGTGTTAAGTACAAGTCTAGCCTGATCCTTCTGAATGCTTGAAAGCTGAATTAAAAATGCGTGTTTTTGACTTGAAATGACGTATTCTTACACTGTTGTGCTTGTGTAAAATGCATGAGTCATTTGACTTAATTTATTAGCTATATTAAATTAATTAGTCCAGTATTAACTTATCCATGCCTCTTCTACTTTAAGTTTTATTTTAAATCTTTTTTTATTCCCCCCTTTATGGCTTCAGCTTCTTGTTTTATCGCTGAATGAATGTGGGGAGTGACAGCATAGTAACGGTGGTGGAGGTGGACGGGGGTGCACTTTAAAACCTGCTAATCCTGCTGTCCTCAATCTCTGTCTGTACCGGAGGAGGAAGCAGCAGGACGGACAAACTCAGCTCCTCTGCGCACGCAACTTTGTCGGCACATAAACCAGCAAATAACCAACTCAAGCTCGTAGACTTGCTCTTTTTCACACCCATTGGAAACCAAAACAGGCCATTTTTCATCTTGTGAAGACGTCTCATATCCTCGGAGTTAATCCTATTTCCCCGGAGGATTTTTAAATAGCCGCCTGTCGCGCCGCGATGAGCGCAGCGGAAAACTCTGATACCGACTCCAACAAGCTGGAGTCTGTGATACAGGTGAGACTCAGCTCATCTTCCCTGGTTTGTTTCATGATGTGCTGACAGCGTGGCGTGATAAACAAAGCTGCTCATTTATGGCATGCATGCCTGTGCTTGAGGACTGCATCGTGGACTGTTGTCTCCTGTGTCACACACCTCGTCATCATTTTTAAGTTTATTTGTTGCATATGAAGCCATACTTCCAGCTTTGTTCCATAACTATCCTTCATAGCAATCAGACTTAATGTGTGTGTGTTTTCTTTATCAGAGGCTGGAGGAGAGTGTTCTGTCTGAGGAGAAGAGGCTGACGGTCCAGGGCCCTTCACCTGATGCCCCCCCTACATCTCTTCCAGCACGAGTGCGCGAGATTGTCACTAAGAACCTCAACGATAGTAGTGAGTGTCCTACTCTTCATTCTGCTGAATCAACACTTTGACCATCTACTTTCCTTGATCGTTTTTTATTTGTTTTCTGGGAGCAGCAGGAGCCATGTCCTCGGTCATGTCCCTCCAGGAGGAGAACCGGGTGCTGCAGGGAGAGCTGGCGAGGTTGGAGGACCTGCTGGCACACAGCAGGGCTGACAGAGATGAGCTCGCCATCAAGTATGGTGCAATTAGTGAGAGGGTAAGAGTAATAACAAAAGCAAGGACTGACTGATAAAGACAGCAACAGTGTGATCAGAGTTAGGTTATGGTAGGAGAAAAACCGAGAGATTTGGAATTAAGTCATTATGAACTGCACCGTTTGCATAAAAAGGCCTAATCTCAATAACTCTCCAGGTGTTCTGGTTGGACAGAAATTAAGAGGAATGTTGTGGCACTCTTCCTTTTTCTTATTTTGGTGTTTTTTTGGCCTGTCTTTGTCTGAGATTTGCTAGTCTCCCAGGTGATGGGGGCTGGAATGAACTGAAGTGGAATGTTGCCATAGCGTCTGTCGCCCTGGGTTACTCTAAACAGGGGCTTCAGTAGAGTGGAGGTGGGTGGCCGTCATGACTCGTTTTGGGTGGAAAATTTCCAAAACAGCCATGCAGGCTTGGATCCAAAAGCAAAAGCTCTTTCAAATTATATTTTTTAAGGAAAATTATTTCCTTTTTACAACACTTAATTACTATAAATCAATATAAAACAGTCTTTGCGGCGACTTCCCGTGTCCCACACTCAACCACTTATAGAAAGGATTATAAGAAGAGTGACCTTTTATTCTTTTCTAATGAACTTATTTCGTTAGATAATGCTGAGTTAATTTGTGTCCTCGCTGGGCCACGGCAGCTCTCCGACTGAAATCAAATGCTGGTATCAATCAGACAACTTGAAAATGTAAACAAGCTCACAAAAGTTTGGCTGTTTTTATGAGAATATCTTAAAAGTTGAATGGAATCTCATCATCTGTCAGGGCCATGATCTAATTTGATTTATTCAATATGTCTTCCTGGACTTTTATAGCTTTATTTAAGATGTAACAGGTATTGATGGTAAAAATTTGAAATGATTTGAGAAAGTCAGCAGGGTTACACGTACAATTCAGTTTCTACAGTGACGAAGCACCACAATATCTGTTACAAACACTTTATTTGATATTCATAAAGATGAAAGATACTGTGGTAAACATAGCATGAGTAAAATAAATCACTCACTTACAATGAGCCGCATACAGATACTGGGCTACACTTGTAGCATGGCAGAACTGTACAAATCTGTGACCACTTGTAAATAGTCTCTATGTAAAATTTAATTTCACCTGCTGCTTCTCATCTTTAACCAAACCACAGCTGGAGCAGGCTCTACGTTTGGAAACAGGCGAGGAAGACCATGATTCACCAGAGTCTCGTAGTCTGGCTCAACAGAATGTGGACTTGCGGAGGCGGCTGGATGAAGAGCAAGCAGCCTACAAGCGTAAACTCACCGCGTACCAGGAAGGGCAACAGAGGCAGGCGCAGCTCGTGCAGAAGTTGCAGGCCAAGGTATGAGGTGTTCACTGTGTATCTAACATACAGTCAGTGAGGCGTGTCAGTGGGTGACAGTTTATACTGCCGTTTTAGGTGCTTCAGTACAAAAAGAGATGTGGGGATCTAGAGCAGATGCTGCAGGAGAAGTCTTCAGAGTTGGAAAAACGCAGTGTGAGTGTTGGTGGTTTTTAATCTATTCTAATTCTGACAATTCAAATGTAATTAATAAAAATCAACATAACACAGTGTGTTTCTTTCCACAGCATGGTTTGTACTTGCATCACTTCAATATAAGATCTTTTCTTTTAGGGAAACAGTGAAACATCAAATGGTCGCCATCATGATGAAGCGAGCAGCAACCTGGAAGATGCTCTAATCCGTCTGGAGGAAGAACAACAGAGGTGAGACACTCTCATACCCGAGATAATCTCTGCAGATGCCAGCTATAGAATCAGAGGAAGGGACAGGAACTCTGCAAAACGAAGCTACCTGGTTTACATTTGTAGTCTTAGTGTGGTCAAAGTAATTCTGACCCGTTGCATTTAGTGGGCTTTGTGTTGCATGCAACATTTTGTGGAGAGCAGATGTGTGACAGGAAGCCTGCGCTTGGATAACCATTATTTTTTCTTCAGATAGCTACACCACCTGTTCCTCCAAGAGGCATATAACTATAGTTTGTGTGTCATGTTGTTCTGGATAGCAATAACACAAAATCCTATGATTTATCATTTTACCTGAATTCCATAAATCTGATCAAAATGAAAACTGAAAGACCATCAAATCACATGACCCAATATTTTATTCACAACAGAACATACAAATCAAATTAAATTTATTCGTATAGCACATTAAAAACGACCGAGGTTGACCAAAGTGCTTAACATCAACAGAAGTAAAAAGATAAACATTTAAAAAAAATACATAAAAGCATACTCAATAAAAGTAATATTTTTACTAAACTTAAAAACAAAGCAAAACAGTTTAACAAACAAAGATAACATAAATGTCCAAAATGAGAAATTTGACAATTCTATGCACAAAGTGAGCTTATATCAAATGTGATGCTTGCTAAAGGTCTCAAAATAGTTGGCATGGTTACCATGGTTACCATGGTGTAGCATCTTCTACTCTTTTAAAAACCGTTTGAAGACATCTGGGCATCGATGTTCTGAGTTCCTGGAGTTTTGGTGTTGGAATTTGGTCCCATTCTTGCCTAGGATAGGTTTCCAGCTGCTGAAGAGACTGTGGTCATCTTTGAAGTATTTTTCGTTTAATAATGCACCAAATGTTCTCTATAGATGAAAGATCTGGACTGCAGGCAGGCAGGCAGGAAGGCCGGTTCAGCACCTGGACTCTTCGCCGTTGAAGCCCTGCTGTTTTATCAGCTGCAGTATGTGGTTTAGCATCGTCCTGCTGAAATGCACAAGACGTTCCCTGAAATAGATGTTGTCTGGACAGGATAATTTGTTGCTCTAAACCTTTATTTATTTTTCAACATTCGTAGTTCCTCCCAAAACATGCAAGCTGCACCTACCGTATGCAGTTATGTACCCCCATACCATTATAGATGCTGGCTTTGAATTGAACGCTGATAACACGCTGGAAGGTCTCCCTCCTCTTTAGCCCAGAGGAAGAGGCGTTCACGATTATAAAGAAGAATGTAAATTCGTCTTACCGTACAACACTTCCCCACTTTGCAACAGTCTATTTCAGATGTCTTGGCCCACAGGACACGACGATGCTACTGGACCATTTTCAAATATGGCTTCTGTTTTGCATGACAGAGCTTTAGTTGGCATCTGCAGATGGCACAGAGGGTCGTGTTAACAGACAGTGGTTTCTGGAAGTGTTCCTGGGCCCATTTAGTAATGTCAGTGCCACAATTGTTCTTTTGAGTGATGCAGTGTTGTCTGATGGCTTGAAGACCACGGGCATCTAATTAAGGTCTTCACTCTGCAAAACTTTGTTTGCATAAATTTCCATGTAGAAGTCACAAAACGTGCTATCTTCTTCCAGCAGAGCTCTTTGATCTTTACTAGGTGTAACGTTTCTAGTCTAACTGAACCGTCTAATTCATTGTTGTGTAAACAGAAGCAGCAGTTTGTCTGCAGTGAACGCGATGCTGAGAGAGCAGTTGGAACAGGCCGGTTTGGCCAACGAGGCTCTCAGCCAGGACATCCGCAGGCTCACTGCTGATTGGACAAAAGCCAGAGAGGAGCTGGAACAAAAGGAGTCGGACTGGAGGAGAGAAGAGGAGGTGGGGGCTTCTCAGGCAGGGAAGCACATTAAAAAAAAAATAGGAATTCAAAATATCTAAATTTTTATCCTCTCTGCCTTCCTGATCAGTCTTTCCACAGCTACTTCAGCAGCGAACACGGTCGACTGCTGATGCTGTGGCGACAAGTGGTCGGGTTCAGGAGGCACGTCTGTGAGATGAAGACTGCCACTGAAAGGTAAACATTTAAACAAAGTTTTAAAAAAAAAGTAAAAGTAAAACTCTGCTTGCTGTCATTTCACCCTTTGCTCCCCTCCTTGTCTCTCCAACCTCAGGGACTTGTCAGACATGCGTAACGAGCTGGCTCGGATGTCTCACTCTGCTCAGGTCTCCTGCGCCGGCCTGTCTGCAACGCTGCACAGCCGGGAGGGAGGAGCAGCTCTGGCTCTGGAGCGGGAAAAAGCTCTGAGGGTGCAGCTGGAACAGCAGCTGAGAGATCGAGTAGCAGAAATGATGAATCATCAGACCAGAACAGATGCAGAGAGAAGTGAGCTTAATGTCAGGTCAGTGAGTGTGTTGAGCTGTGCAGCACGTTTATCACTTGATCGGTTGTTATTCATCGTATTAAATGGACAATAATGAGCTCCTACACGTCTATTATGGGACAAAACCCTTCTTCTTAAATCATTGGTATGACAGTCAAAGATGTATGATGGTTTTCTATCAGCCAGACTGATAAAATGAAGAACTGATTCATCCTCCAGGACAGCTAAATACTTCATCTTTGTTTGAACTGCCAGGTTGTCAGATGCGGTGCGAGAATGTGAGACACTTAAAGGCCAAAATGAGGAGAAAGATGGTGAAATTGCAACACTGATGAGGCGTCTTGAGGTGAGAGACCACTCCCGAACCCTGTGATGGTTTCTTTTTAGTTAGTTAAATTGATTTGGCTAATAATGTGTTTGCACTGGTTTTCCTTCAGGAACAGAGCGGCAGTGATGAGACTGACATGCAGCTGATGAGAGCTCACACTGACACACTGTTGGACACTATGCGGGACATCGCTCAGGTAAACAACACGCACGTTTTTACCTGTGGTGTCCCCGTTAGCATTGGTGATTGCTATATGTTTGCTTCCTTTCACAGACACTTCTGTCAGATGGAGAGTCATCATCAGAAGCAGACCAGGACAACTCCGTGCCTTCGCTTCTGGCACTGATCCGTGACTCCTCTCGCCGCGCCTCCTCTGCTCGGAGGTCGTCGTCCCCTCCTCGAGCCTCATGGGTGTCTCCTCTGCCGGACACGGTGCTGTCAGCTCTCCGATCTGCAGTTACAAACAAGTCCCTCCAGCTGCAGGTGAAGTGTTGGTTTGTAGCCCTTCAGACACCCACTGTGCTCCTGAATGCCATATAGTCTGAGGAATGTTCAAAACACAGCTGACACTGGGACTTTAAGAACAACACTTTGTCTTTTTTAAAATATTTTTCTGATGCTTGACTTTGACCAGTTTTTTTTTTATGGTTTGAGGATATGCTGAAAAATTCTGAGGCAGACCTTCTTTTTTCATTCTTCCATCTAAGCTACCTTCTACAGGCTACAAAATGCCCTCACAGCAAAACAGCAAAGAGCCTGATGCTAACCCCACCATGCTTAAGGTGGTGCAACCCTTGCTGATTTAATAAGCAGAGTTCCTTTCGTGGATGTCATCTTCTCTGTCCATGGTGATGTAAAACTCATTGACAGTAGAAGGTGGCATTGGTGTTCCAGTAGCCTTCATTTCATGGCAGACTGGTTCCTGGGTTGTTCCCTATCATCCAAATGGAGTGACTGTCAGCTGAGCATCACAGTTTGGATGTTTTTTAAGACCTTGGGAGAGTCGTTACACTTGCTAATAACTTGAGTAAATCTGTGGTCGTCTTTCCCGGATCTCCACTGAGCTTCTTGGACATTTCCATTGTGTTACAAGTTGTTCAGTCCAATTAGTACCATAAGAAAATAAATAAAAAGTGTTCCCACTGTGTAACTTAGTAAAAATAATACATTAGGTTCATCCCACAGATTTACATGTTTGTTCTTGTTGCTAGTAGTTTTTGTTTATGACAATATCATAGATGGTCTCCAATGGACATGTTTTCAGGATGTTCGAGGTCGCCTGCTCTCTGCCCAGTCCTCTGTACAACAATTACGAAAGCAGCTTTCAGAGTCTGATTTGGCTAAAAGAGATGCGGAACAGCGGAACCAAGCCCTGCAGCGAGAAAGGGACACTTCTCAGAGAGAGCGGGAGACTACACAGAGAGAGAAGGACCGTCTGAAGCAGGAGAGAGACATGCTGGCCAGGTTTAACCATATCACTTCTCACAGTCTGCTCCTAAACGCGGCATCATGCATAATCATAACCCTACAATATGCTCCCTGCATGCAGTGATAAGCTGAACTTGGAGAAGACTGTTCAGGCAGTGCAGAGCAGCAATCAGATCCTGCAGATGGACTGCGAGAAGCTTCAGCTGGCCGTGGCGTCTGCACAGCGAGAGCGAGATCACGAGAGGGAGGAGAAAGCGGCTGCCATGCAGGAGAAGGACCGGGCAAAGGCAGACACTCAGAGGATGTAAGCAGGCTAATCGATAGAGATTAAATGAATGTAATATGGAGACTAATCCACAAAGTTTCGTGCAGTCAGCACACCTTGCACATGCCCACAGGAAGCCATCCAAAAGATCTGGAGAGGCTTCTTGCACATTTACATATCACTGCTGCTTTTCTTTATGCCATCACCACCTGTGTGACCACCTCAGACGGTCTTGAGCTTTTCTGATTCTTTTTTTCTACACAAAAGCTTTCCTGGAGTTTTTTGTGTAAAAATTTAAACTACCCGGCTCCAAAACTAATGAAAAAGTAGCATGTACACTCCTCTTTGGCACATGGTAAAACTGCTGCAGTAAATGATCAATATTTTTAAATCTTACACAGTTCTTAAATGAAGGAAAACTGCCTTTTTTGTAGACTTATATAATACTTTCTGGACTTCACTCTCTGCTCTTAGTAATTAGCTTTACAAAATACACTTTGTATTTGTTTCCTTGATTCAGACAGAAGCAGTGGGATCAGAGCGAGAATCGAGCCTCTGCTCAGCGTGGAGAGTTGTCTGTGGTGAGGGAGACTCACCAGCAGGGGGAGGTTGAGAGGCAACTGCTGGAGCGGGAGAGGGCCCAACTGTCTGAGGCACTTGCTCGGGTGAGAAAAAGGCAGCTTCAGCATTCTGCATTCTTGTGTAGTCTGCTTCCTATGTTTTAACTCTGTGTTTTTATTTCCCCTGTAGGCCGAGAGTAGCAACACAGAGCTGTCTCTGCTGGTCAGCAAGCTGCAGTTTGAGGATGCAGCTCTCAGAGACTCCCTGGCAAAGATGGGTAGCATGAACGAGGGCCTGGCTCAGGACAAAGCAGACTTAAACACTTACATCCTTCAGGTTAGCTCAAAATCAACATGACCGCGTTTGATTTTTGACTTTGTGTCAATTTATACTTGTGTCGTACTCTTTTAAACACTGTGTTTGTGCAATTTCAACCTGGAATTGGTGCAGACTCCTTAATATGTTGGGTGTTTAAGAAGCTGTACACACACAGCTGTACAAAACAGGAAAATAAAAAAAGAGGACAAGAAGGAAATTAAACTCCTGTCTCTGTTTAAAAGCTGATCACATTGATAGAAAGTTATCAAAATGATCAAATCCAATCTGCGTCAAGCCAGATGTTTTGCTCTTATTCTGCTTTTTAATTTGATCTTACTTTCAGTTAAGGGACTGAAGTTAAGGAGTTGTGTTTGTGTGGGGGTGGGGGTGGGGGTTGGGCTTTATTTAGTGTGGGTGGGTGTGTGTGTATGATTGTGTGTGAAATAGAATATAACGAATGTGTTTTTAATGACATTTATATGTTTTGTTGTATGAAGGCTTGTTTTATTTCATATGCATTTTATTGTGTAAAGCACTTTGTGTTGACCCTGGCATGAAACAAGTGCTTTATAAATAAAGTTTTTGATTTGATCAAATGCAAGTCTGTATTAAAGCCACTTTAATTCTAGCTTCATGTTTACCTTTGTCCAAAAGTTGATGAACAAAACCTTTTTTCCACTCTTTAGTATAAAAGTTGTCATTCTTACATCTGTCTTAAAGCTTGAGGAGGAGAAGGGCCTCCTGCAGACTCAGAAACGTGAGGCAGAGCAGGAGAAACTAACCATCAGGGATGAGCTGGTTCGACTGGAGCAGGAGCGGCTGGAACTGGAGACTATCCGCATCACTCTTCATCAGTCACTGCAGGATGCTGAACTCAGCCGGGTGGGGATGGAGGCAGAACTGCAGAGTCTCAGGACAGAGAGACTAAAACTGCAGGAAAGAGTCACCCAGGTAGACACCAGAAAACATCACATAATAGTTTAGAGAATGTTTTATTTATGAGGTGACATGGGTAGTTTTACTGTAAGAGTCCAAAAATCTTGCAGTTTTTGGTTAATAACAAGTAGAACGGGAATCTTTCTGCTTTCTGCTGACAGCTTTGTGGCGAGGTGACCTCTTTGGGTTCAGAGTTAAGCCTTGCGCAGGGAGAGGGCCAGAGGAACGAGGTGGCCTTGGAAGAGGCCGGCCGCAGTCGGGCAGAACTGGCCCGAGACAAAGCAGCTCTGGTGGTTCAGCTGACGGCATCCGAGAGAGAAAACACAATGTTGTCTGAGGAACTGGCTGCTTTCAGGTGTGGGTGGTGTTTAGTTTATTACTTACTACCTACTTTGAAATAACTCTAGCTTCGGGCATGTGGTGCCTTTCTAATTATCTAACGGTAACGGGATGCGTTGTCTTCACATTCGAACGAGCAACCTGACAGTCGAGTAACATTTTGTTTATATTGTGATGATTTGAACTGTTATTGTCTCTTTTGTTTTAATGGTGTGGACCTGTAAGGGACAAAGGATGGAAATTAGCTTTGCTATAATCCTGCGTGTTTTACATGATGCATGCATATTAATACACACTGTCCCCTTTAAAAAAAAAAAAAAACGAATATATACAAATACAGAAGTAACATGTTGCTATCAAATAAAAATATAGGTGAACTGGATGCATGCATTCTAATGGATCTTTCTTAATATGCCATATGATCAGATTTTAACAGTTTGGGCCATGATTAGAAGTTGATCCATTGTTTCCCTTGTTGTTACTGCATCATCAAAGCTGTTTGTGCAGTGGGAAATCTCAGCTAATTGTTTAAACCTAATATAAAACCTATAGAAAAGTCATATTTTCAATCACTTCTGTTCACACTTTGTGTGATACACACAGAATTGAACAAAAACTCTGGCCTTATGCATAATCTTTCCCAAACATACCTAAATTGAAAAGCAAATTTAGCATGTGTCCATCACCGTCGATGGTTTATCAGCATGAAGTCAGGACAAATGATAGCTTTGTTGCACATTTCATGTCTGAGATGGCTTATTGTGTGAATTTTTGTGTGTGTGTGAGCTGCAGGTCAGAGCGGGAGTCACTGGAAACAAGTCTGTTTGATGTGCAGCAGCAGCTCGTGCAGGTGGAGTCTCGCAGAGAGCAGCTGGAAACGGAGAACCAAAACTTCCGAATCCGCTGTGAGACTGCTGCAGGTGAGTGATGATAAGAGAGTATGTGGAAGAAAGTGGTGAAAAACAGAAGATCTTCTCTGTTTGATTTAATGAAAGATGGTCTGTCAGTGAGGTGATCTTATTTTGCTTGGTTTTGTCTCTTTTGTTTTCTTGCATGGGACTTCCAGCTGAGCTGAGGCGTGTCCGCTCAGATGGAGAAAGTGCGTTGGCCCAGGCTGAGAAAGAAAAACAGGCCATGACTCAGACACTAAACACGGCACAGCTGGAGGCTCAGCAGGCTTTACGCAAAGCCATCTCTGAGCATCAAGAGGAGGTGGAAAGACTGGTGTCGGAGAAGGTGGGCAGATTAATTGGTTGAATGTTTTTTTAAGTGCTATTTTAACATTCATTCCTGTTTTTGATGCTTTTCATTGAAACCATCTTACCAGTAAATGTCCTCTTTGTCTGCCCTGTTGAACAGGAAGTTGTGCGGCACAGCTTGCAGATGGAGCATGAGACCACTCTGAGGAAACTCAGGCAGGAGATGGAGGATCACCTACTCAGGACGAAGAGAGAAAGGGAGGAGCTGCAGGATGAAATGAGGACTCTGCAGCATGATCGAGATCAATGTCTGCTGCAGGCCGAGACGGAGAAGCAACAGGTCCGATCTGATTCCATGAGTTGAGCAACTATTCAGGGGCTTGTGGAATCCTGTCTTGGTGTTATACTGTTGTTATGGGAAGGGACAGAAGTCTTATCAAGACTGCAATTTTATAACCATTCAGCCTTGTGGTGTTGAATGTTGTATGAAAGTCGCAGATTTTTAGTGATAAGCTGATTTTTCTCTCTTTGTAGGCCCTTTCTCTGAAGGAGGCAGAGAAGACAGTTTTGTCTGAACGGGTTTCCAGTCTGCAGGCTGAGCTGTCTGCTGCAGCCCTGGAGGCCGAGCGGATGAGCAGAGAAACGGCTCTTTACAAAGAGCAGGAGCAGGTGATGAGAGGCAGCATGGAGATTTTGATTTCGTGTCTATTATTCTTTTTTCCTTCAAAACACAGGAAATACTAACTGAACTGACTCCCCATGTTGTTTTTTTCTTCAGATCAGAGTTGGAGCTCTGACCAGCGAGCTTTTGGAGCTTCACTCTCAGCTGGAAGATGCAGCCTCTGCTCATGAAAGGGAACTCCACAGCATAAGAGAAACTTGCACTGATCTTCGTTCACGTGCAGATATTGCTCTCAAAGAGGTAAAAGACCATATAGACTTTATGCCGGCAATTTATTTTATTTTGTCAGCCAACTGCAAAATTCAGAAAACAATATTCCTAGTGATCAAAGAGAGAGAGGGAGGTGACGTCTTTGATATGATGATTTATATGTTTAGGATTGTTTGTCTTGTTTGTCTTACAGGTTACCTCATTGTCATTTGGGACCTCTTAGATTATATTACACACTTTTCTTAAAGTGATTTTTCTTAGTCAACTACTCCAGGGAAGGCTAACAATACTATCTCATTACCTTCATTTGTACAAATAATGAATTAATCCTTTAAATAAAATGGGGGTGTTAAATTGTGTAAAGACACCTGACTCATATAGATGTTTTTTTGCCCACATGTTAACTCAGAAAAGCTCCCAAACTCTCCAGCACCCCTTAATAAGGAGCATTTAACATGGGATACACTTTCATAATGATTTATAGTTTTGTTCTGTCACATTAGGCAAGGCGAGTTTATTCGTATAGCACATTTCGTGTACAGGACAGCTCAAGGTGCTTTACATAAAACATTAGAATCATTACAGCGGGGTGCAGAAAGCTTTAAGAAGTATTAAAAACAAACTTTAGAATGAATTGAATAACAAAATAATAAGCAACAAAAGAAAATCCTCAGAGAAGACATTACATAATTTTGAAACAAACCTGTTCTTTGCCCTCGCAGCTGGAGGAGTACAGAACTTCTCTCTCTGCTACTGAGGAGAGTCGCGACCAGCTGAGGAAGGACTTGCTAGAGACTGAACGTCGTCTCAACCAAACTCAGGACTTATCCGAGAACTACAGGAGAGAGGGGATGGAGCTACGCCGAGGCCTCAGTGATGTCACCAAGGAGAAAGATGCTCTTAACCAATCAAATAATCACCTGAGAGAAACTCTACGCTGTGCAGAAACAGAGAGAATTAGGTAAACGCCGGAAAAGGAATGTATTCACAAGAAGATGAACGGAGGTGTGTTGGCAGTAGAAAATGTTTATATTATACGTGTGTGTGTGTGTGTGTGTGTGTGTGTGTGTGTGTGTGTGTGTGTGTGTGTGTGTGCTGCTGTCAGTGTGAAACGGCAGTGTGAAGAGAAAGAGCAGAAGCTGGCGGTGCTGGAGGAGAACTTTGCATCCACTCAGAAGGAGGTGACGGAGCTGCGTAGCTGTCTGAGAGAAGTTGAAAGGTCACGACTTGAGGCTCGACGGGAACTGCAGGAGCTCCGCAGACAGGTCAGACGTGTTGTCAAGCTTTCACACATAACTTTGATTTACAGATTTTCCATTTAGTTTGCAGGATATATTTTAGATATGTTTTTATATATATATCAAGATTTTCTTATTGTTGATTTGTGTTTTTGCCTTTCTGGTCTCAGCTGAAGGTTCTGGATGGGGAGAAGGAACAGAAAGGGAGGGAGGTGGCAGAGCTGCAGACTCGCCTGTCGCTGGAGGAGCGAAGAGAAGAAGAAAGAGGGAAAGAGATTTTTACCCTCAAACAGAAGCTCGTCGAATCTGAAGCAATCAGAGACTCCCTCAAGAAAGAGGTGAGAGTGGAGCAGAAGTTTTCACAGCTTATTGTTATACTACAGTACTACCCTTCAGTGTATCACAACTCGTCATCTTTTTCGCAGCTCTCTATGACTCAGAAACGTTTGGTGGAGTCTGAGTCCGGCTCGCGCAGCTGCGAGAGAGAGCTGACAGCCCAGCTTCAGGAGGCGCGCGGCTGCGAGAAGAAGCTCCAGGACGAAGCCAAGAACCTGTCGCTGCGAGCTCAAGCTGCACAGGACTCTGCCGCTCAGGCCAGCGTGCAGCTGAGCGAGGCACAGGGCCGACTGGCTGCCACAGAGGCGGAGCTGACCCGAGCAGAGGCCGCGAGGCGAGATCTAGAGTTTCGTCTGAGCAGCCTCCAGTCAGCACTGACACGGACGCTGGGCATCGGAGCGAGCGGCAGGGCAGGCAGGGGGAGGAGCCCAGGAGGGAGCTCCACATCACCTGGCAGTGTGTCACGCCATCATAGCGTCTCACCTCTACGCTCCTCACTGTCACCTCCTAAAGGTGAGAATGAAGCTGCAAGCTTTTCCTCTCTTACTATGAGAGCTTCTTTGTTCATGATTATAATGTTTATGCGGATCCCTTTTTATTCTTACTACCACGGCAAGCTGAGGGATGTTCAACACAGCTAGGATTTCTTTCTGTTGGTGGTATTGAAAGACTTCAATGGTGGTTAGCAGCACTCCTTGTCAACATCTGGGTGTTTTTCCCTCTGTTGAGAATTTGATACATTATTTGACCTGTGTGTTCTGGTGGCTGCAGTATTGAAACAGACTTAGCAGCAAATTACAGCCAAGTGGTAAACATACACTGCCTGGCCAGAAAAAAAGTAGCCAACAAAGAAAAAAGTCACACACTAACATTTCATTGGACCGCCTTTAACTTTGATTACGGCACACATTTGCTGTGCCACTGTTTTGATAAGCTTCTGCAATGTCAAAAGATTTATTTCCATCTAGTATTGCATTAATTTTTCACCAAGATCTTGTATTGATGATGGGAGAGTTCGACCACTATGCTAAGCCTTCTCCAGCACATACCAAAGATTCTCAGTGGGGTTCAGGTCTGGAGTCTGTGGTGTGAAAATGATGTCTGATGCTCCCTGAACCACTCTTTCACAATTTGAGTCTGATGAATCCTTGTCATCTTGGAATATGGCCGTGCCATTAGGGAAGAAAAAAATCCATGAATCCATGAACCTGCTCATTCAGTATATTCTGGTAGTCAGCTGACCTCATTCTTTAGGCACAATTTTGCTGAACCTAGACCTGACCAAGTGCAGCAACCCCAGATCATAGCACTGCCCCCACAGGCTTGTACAGTAGGCACTAGGCATGATGGCTGCATCACCTCATCTGCCTCTCTTCTTACTCTGATGCAGCCATCACTCTGGAACAGGGTAAATGTGGACTCATCAGACCACATAACCTTCTTGCATCGCTCCAGAGTCCACAAATCTTTATGCTTGAAGCTTTTTTCTCCGGATAGCCTCACTGATTAGAAAAACTGCACTCGTGGTGGCCAAAGAGTCAGTTATAGACAAATGATGCATATCATGTAAGAATAAAGTGGGTTTGTGTAGATTTTCCCCAACTAATGTTACAAAGTGCTTAAACAGCAAGGATACAGTAAAATTTATTTTAAAAAAAATTCCATTGCACACAACACAATTATATCACAAGCAACCGATATTTTGGTATTTCTCCAGCAAGATATTGTCTCTGTTGTATTAGCTCTTTTTTTTTACTTTGCTGTCCTACTTTTCATATTCCAGCATAAAGTAAAAAAAAAACAACTTATCAGATGTGAACACACAAAGCAGTGGTTTCCTTTTTATATTTAATTCATGCAGAATTTCGAGGAAGCACACCAGACAACACTTTAGGCTCCGGAGCCGCCTCTCCTGAGAGAGGAGACACGCCGCTGCCTCTCGCTCAGCCAGAGCTCGACCCTGAAACTCTGCGAAGTGGTCTCAGAGACTTCCTCTTGGAGCTGCGTGATGCACACAAAGAAAGGGTAATCATGCTGCACAGACCAAACAAAGGGTGTAACACATTCTGTATATACTATAACTTCATAATCACTATAAAGATTTATTTTGTATGGATAGTCCAAGTCTTTGTTTAATGTTGATTTTGCAGGATGACGCTCGATGCCAGCTGGGAGCCGTGCAGCGGGAGCTTGAGGAACTGAAGGGGGAACGGGACTCTGCTCAGAGTCGCCTCACTCAGCTGCAAAACTCCTTACAGGCGTGCCAAGAAGGTCTAAATACAAACACAGAGACATATAAGGAGACTTTAGCTTTAACTTAAATCTTACTATCGGCTGTGCCTGTTACCGTGTCCTTGCAGTAAAGCGTGGACTTGACGAGCGTCTGACCACCACTCAGATTCTGCTGCAGCAGCAGGAGGAGGTGGTGAGGAGAGGAGACAGAGAGAGGAGAGCTCTCACCGACAGGGTGAGGGATTTGGAGCGATCGCTGCAGGCCTCCGATACGGATAAGAAGCACACTCAGGTACACACGGGCTGGTGCAATGTGTGCATGTGTGTAAACGCCATGTATTTGTATTGTCACTCGCTCAGCAGTGACCGCTGATCTGCAACATTCACCATATGGCAACCCTCAATAGTTGAGCCATATCTAGAGGTGTAAGCTCTCAAGGTCTGTAATAACAGCAGATGCCGCACACGTAGTGTTACCGTTCTTGTGGTGTCATGTGTCAGCTTTCCATATGTCTGTTCATATTGCCAACATCTCCGCAGAAATTCACCATCTGGGTCACAAGAGGAGCAAAGACACAAAGTTAATCTCAGGCTCAAAGTGTGAATATGCACATTTCTAAAAAAAAATATTCTTTGGAGGAGCAAAAATGGTCAGGGAGTGACAAATAAAGTTGGAGCTGCATTTTTTGTCCTCTTGTGACTCTGTAAAACTGTAACCGCAACGGTTGAGCTAACTACAAACCTGCAGTCACCATGGTCACAGTCCTCCCTCCATCTCTGCAGGATCAGTTAAATAAGCAACGTGCTGCTGAGATGCGTCTGGAGGCAGAGAGAAGGCGTCTGCGGGAGGCGCTGGAGGCTGCTGAAGCTCGGGCCACCAGGGTAGAGCTGGGAAGGCGCAGCCTGGAGGGGGAGCTGCAGAGACTCAAACTGAATCTGGGAGACAGAGAGGCCGACAGCCAGGCTTCCCAGGAGCGCCATGAGTCTCTGCTCAAACAGGTGCTGCAGGCTGATACAAGTCATGTGACTCTGAATGGCTGACCTGAAACACTTTAGGCTGTTCTGTTTATCAGCTGAAATTAATTAATTGAATGAAACTACTTTTTTTCTTTGGATTGCTGCCAAGTTGACAGTTATTTTCTTATAATCTGAAGGTGGCGGAGGGAGAAGCCCGTGTGTCTTTGCTGCAGAGGGAGGTGGAGAGGCTGAGCCAGACTCTGCTTAAAACTCAGGAAGGTGAATCGACACTCAAAGACAAGACGGCGTCTCTGAACCAGACCCTCCAGGAGACGGCGGCCGCTCACAGCGGCACACAGACTCGCCTTGTTTCTCTGCAGAAGACGCTGAGTTTGGCCGAACAGGACAAAAGGCTTCTGCAGGTGAGTTTGTCATTGGAAAATAAAAGGTTGTGGATGAGAAGTGAGAAGTGACTAGCAACAAGGTGATACTTTTGTGCCATTTAGGAACGAATGGATGAAGCGCGCGCATCATTAGCTGAGGCAAAGAGAAACATGGTCGCCCTCACTGAGCTTGTGCAGAACCTGCAGAGTGAGCTGAACCAGAGTGAGCTGCGGCGAGAAGAGCTGGAGACCGAGCTCAACAATGCTCAGGAGGTCAGAGAAACATTTTACATATAAAGGAGGATGTTCAACAGAAGAGTTATTTTACAGACTCATGTTTGATTCTTCGCTGTTAGGCTCTGCGCCAGCGTTCAGCGAGTCTCGCAGAGGCTCAGCGCAGCACCCAGTTAGCTCAGACAGAGCGGGCCGCTGTGGAGGAGCGGCTACGTGGGCTGCAGAGAGCCGTGGCGATGCTGGAGACAGAGAAAAAAGATGCTGAGAGACAGGCTGTGAGGCTGGAGAAAGACAAGAATGCTCTGAGGAACACACTGGATAAGGTTAGTACTGGACCCTTTGCACAGTAAATGTAGTTATCCTTTCTTTTCTTTTCATTTTAAATGTTTTCTTCATTTTAGGTTGAACGTCAGAAACTGAAGTCTGAGGAGGGCAGCATGCGGCTTACAGCAGAGAAAGGCCGTCTGGATCGTTCCCTGAACACAGCTGAGCAGGAGCTGCAGGAGGCACAGCAGCAGATGCTGATGCTACAGGTGAGGATGAGCGGCCATGGACCTGCAGCACAGTCAGAGGTTCATTATAAACTAAATACTGCTGAGTCCAGGCAACACAAAAACAGGTTTTCTTAAATCTTCTGAAATTTGGAATGTGTGCAGAATGAGAGTCGTATTAGAAGGCAGAATTCTTGTTATCCATCCATCCATCCGGGGTTGGGTTGTGTGCTGTGAAACGAGCCCCTCTGGGATGTGATCGTGGTGTTCTGTCTTCACTAAGCGTTGTTCCCGTGAACGTTAACTCGGCTATACAGACAGCTAAACACTCTCCCGATCAAACTCCAAGGAACAGGCCGATATGTCGAGTTGGAAGGTTTAATCAAGATAAGTGTGAAACTGCCAACAAAGCGGAAACAAACAAATGGTACATTAATACAAAATACTCCTCGAATAAACATATTACATGAAATCACTTTGATTAGAAGCATACAATCAAAGAAAACGGCAAACCAAATGGCATGTTAGCTAAATTAACCATATCACTATCATATCACATCATCACTGATGACCAGCAGCTTGTCCAGTGTCCTCCTCTCTGCAGCCACCACCAGACTCCAGCTCCATTTCTACCACAGTGCCAGCACATCTGATCAGTCTGTATGTGTGTCCCTCTTTCTGGTGCTTCCCCTCCACCACACCACCTCATAGAAGAGAGTGCTGGCGACAACAGACTGGTGGAATATCAGTTTTCTGCAGGGGTTAAAGGCGGCAAGCCTCCTCCTGATGGTCCCTTCCTGTAAAGATGAGCACAGTTCTCTGTCTAATCCAGTTTGTGTCCAGCTGCAGACCGAGGTACCTGCAGAACGGCTCCGCCTCCACCCCCTCTATGAGTATAGGCTGTGTCGGGGGTCTGGTCCTAAGGATGTCCAGTATTATCTCCTTGGTCTTTGATGTGTTAATCTGCCGCTAGTTAGGGGTTAGACAGGACAGTTCCTTGTGGTGCTCCCGTGCTGCCCACAGCTCATGACCATAAGTGAGGGTAGGAACGTAGATCGACTAGTAAATTGAGAGCTTTGCCTTTTGGCTCTGGTCCTTCTTCCCCACAACAGACCAATGCAGAGCCCACATCACTGTGGACACCAGTCTGCCTTTTTGATCTCCCGCTCCATTCTTCACTCATGAACAAGACCCCAAGATTCTTGAACTCCTCCATTTGGGGCAGGATCTCAATCAACCAACCTGGAGAGTTGAAAATCACGGTCTTGTTAAACTGTGGAAAAGAATAAAATGTTTAACATCACAAATGAAGGCCATGGTTCAGGCTATGAAAGCTTGTGTCGTTTGTGAATAATTATTTTCAGTCATTATCAAGCCACAGTTTTCTGTTAAAAAGCTGTGAGACTTTGTCTCAGTTGAACTGATTTTACATATAAATGTTGTTTAATGAGAAAGATTTCTCTAATAAATATGGAGGACACTGGTTTTGACATCCGAAGTAGCATAAGCTTTAGGAAGCTGGCAGGAATTTTCCTCTTTTCATCCTCCATCTGCACACCACTATTGTGTTCCAACATTCGAAAAAAAAAAATTGGGGTGGTTTTTCGGTTGTGGTGATACTTTTTTTTTTCTCTTCTCTTTTTTTGTTTTTTAATCCACCACAGAATGCCATTATCAAGCAAAAAGCTAAAGCTTCTGGGGGTTTCAGAGGAATTCTGAAACGGTGATTAAAGTTGTTTATTTCAGGCGAGTTTTACATCTCCGACCACTTTTTCCTCATTTAGTAAGACTTTTCCCAGGCTGCAGGGTGTCTGTAAAGGAAAAAAAGCATTTTCATTGACTTGAATGGTTGCCACAGGGGTCTTTAGGAGCACTGATACAAGTTGGTTGCAATTTCTGCTACATCTTCAACACTCAAATATGTCATTAACATAGCAGTCTATGGTGCTTAAATCATTTTAATTGGACCTCATGAATTTTCTTCTGCAAAGAAAAACATGTGTAAGATTTGTCTTTTACTTGTGTCCTGGCTTCAACTTCTGCTGCTCTAGTGTAAAGACCGGACTCCGTATCATTTAGAGTTTTCTGTATAAACCGGCCTTGAATTTAGTATCCCTCCTCACATTTATCCTTTTCCTCTCTTTCACGTTTAGCTATTTTCCATCCGTGTGCATTTGTCTTTTATGAGTAGACTCAGGTGGCTGAGATGGAGCAGTCAACCAGTCTGTGTGAGAATTTGGTGCGACAGCGTGATGAGATCCAGCGGGAGGCAGAGAGACTGAGGACCGGCTTAAGAGATGTGGAGCGAACGCTAGGCACCAGAGAGCGAGCTAACCGGCACCGAGTCAAAGGGCTGGAGGAGCAGGTGAACACAATTTTGGTTTCATAGCAGTTTATAATCATATGTAACTACACTTATAAACCACAACATTGAATGTGAAGTACCACTGGCTTTACTTCACTTACTTATAATGAGTCTAAACTACTTTTCTGAGTGTAGTTTCCTCTGATGCTCACATTCAATTTTAATCAAAAACTACATGACCTGTGGAGACCATGTTCTGTTTTTGTTATATTTGGTGGTGGTCTATTCAATATGTAATTAATATAATATATATATCATCATAATTGACAAAATAAGACTATTTTTAGTTCAAGAAAAGCTTCAGAAATGATCTTCCATGCTATATTTTATTGTTCCAACTACACACAACATAATTACGTAGAAGCTGTTTGCTGTATGTAGTTGTCTTTTTTTTGTTTATGTGACATAACAGCAGTGTAGGAGTTTGCAGTACACAAGTAAGAAAAGTATTTATTCAACCAACTGTGTGGGTCTGCTACTAATCTTTTGAATCCAAAACCTTTAAATATAGTTTTTGTGAAGTAGACCTTCTGCTCTGAGTGGTCCATTCTCCACTGATTACATTTTTTAATTACAAGTGTGTTAAAGGTTACGAGTTTAAAATCTTTTTCCTGTTGTAACTACTAGGTTTCCACTCTGAAGGAGCAGCTGCAGCAGGAGATGAAAAGGCGGCAGCCTTCGCTTCCATCTTCTTTACTGTCAACGGGGAACTGAAACGCCTTAAAACGAGAAAACAGCTTCTGATTCAGGGAAAATCCTCTCATCATTTATGTCTCATAGCAACTCTAACCCACATAAATGTGCTCATAACTCTGCTGTCTAAAATGTTCTCCTGTTACAGTTAGATTAACACTATTGTTATTTTGAAGGTGCTTTATTGACAGTATGAAGAGTGAAGAACACTGAGCTGCAGCACAAACAGAGGAGAGTGATGCACAGAAAACACCAGCAGTCTGTTGATTACTAGCAACTATCTGTGCTCGGTCCTGACTCAACATCTTCCTAAGTGTTGTGTTCTGATTCAGGAAGAAATCCAAACAAGTCACTGCAGGAATTTAGTTCAGACACTTTGAATGTGATAGATGGATAATGAATCTGAAAGTTTTACAATTTGGCTATCATTAGACTTCGTAAAAACACCCTAAAAATAATCAAATAGTTGTAATCAATGCCTTTTTTTTTTATCAAATAGAGGAAAAAAATGGAATCATTATACCAAAAAAGAAATATGATGTGCCTCAGGTCCTCTGGCTTCTAGGACAGATTCAATTCTTTGAGGCGTGGACTTCACTCGTGAAAAACAATATTTTTCATCAATCAGGTCCTAATTTTCTTGTAAAAGATCAAATGTTTTTTGCTCTGCTGCATGATAGATTATCCATCCTGAAAAATAACCTCAGCATCACCAAACATGCTTCTGACTGATGAAATTAGAAGTATTCAAAAAATTCAGTGTGTATTTACTATGGAGGTAATGACTAGCATCTCTCCCTGTCCCCTAATCTCAACCCCATGTTGTCAGTGATTGTGGAAATATATTTGTTCTAACATCATCTCCTTACCCAACTCGGATTTGTGATTCAACACTTTCATCAAAACCTCCATAGTCCGTGTTTGCTTCTCTTCAGCTCACTGTAACCTCGTTTTCTTTTATTTAGACGTTAGGAGTGGCCTACATTTGACTTTTTGGGAGATAAATCCTGTTTTTTCTCATTTGTTTTTTTATTTCTTTTGCTCTGCATTTTCATATTTTCAAATCCTATTACATGTTGATATTTTCCTTCTTTGACCTGTATGTTTCCCTTTCCCATTTAGTTGTACTTACTCCAAATTTTAGACACAGCTGACTGGGAACAACACTGCAAGTGGAATAATCATGTGGAACAAGTTTTAGAATACTTTCCATCGACTGACAGCTCTCTTGTTGGGACCATGTTTCTTGTCAATCAGCTGGATGCAGCCGCTCCATTTGGTCCGCAAGCACTCTCTTTTAACTGCAAACCACTTTGCTATTTAGACGTGTGCAGGTATTTGTTTTGGGGATGGAAATGACGAGGTAATTCCAAGATTTTTTCCTCTACTTGATCTGAATGAAATTGCCACTAATTGAAATTAAATTGAATTGTTTTAACCAGGATTTCAGCTGCTAAGTAAAACAGTTTTGTATTATTTCTGCGATTTGGTGCTTTTCTACTAAATGAAACAGCTGAATGAAGAATGGTGATTCAATATGTTTTGCGAGGGGATCCAACAGAATAGGACAGAAACAGAGTCTTCACTTTGTCTGAGTGCCAGGAAATACACATAATGAAGGAACTGCACTGTTTATTCCATGACTAACAGATGTTGCTGATTATGTAACAGGGAGACACTTTTTATATTTCTTAAGGAGTGCCGACTGTTGAGTGTTGTAGCATAATAATGAACTTACATGAAGTGTTTTGTATTAGTTTGTATTAGATGTATATACTTTGACTTTGCTATATGGACTCTGACTGACAATAATTCATTGCAGCGGTGTCACTTGAGTGGACACTACACATGGAAGCCACATGTTTGCTGGAGAATAAAGGGATTGTGTGCACCACAGCCTTGTGTTTATGAATTTATTTCAGCAGGCCTCCGATTTCAACGCAGTAATCAACCATGTTTGCCTCAATAAAACACATGAACAGTTGTAGTAAAAAAGTTTATTTTTTTTCCTCAGTTTTAATGATGGCAGTTTTACAAAGCAGTAGTACACAGGCAGTTCGTGAGATGCCTTTACAAAGCTGTAGTTGCCACTGCTCTGCAGCAGTAGTTCAAAAACTGAGGTAAATCACCACCTGCTTCTTCACATATCATGAAGTCTAACAGAGACACCTGATGGCTGAATGTTGTTTAGATTTGTCTGATGTCAGTGCACTGTGGCCACCATTGATGGGTTGATCATCGTGGCAATGACTGCTTTTCAACCAAAGTACAGTAACGTAACAAGCACAAAGCATGGGATTATTATGGTACAATATGCAAACAATAATAAAAATAGACAAAAAGGGGTTCTGTGGTTTTATGTGCACCTCTAAACATTTTATAGCACCAGCGACTTATGCAACCATCAGTGTTATTTATATTTATCCATACATACAGGATCTACTAGGCAGACATACAACTTAAGATAAAACAAAACTATAAAAACATTTTCAAAGTGCTTTTCGCACAAGAGTAATGAGTCGTACGGAAGAGCCGGGAGGCAAAGTGAGAAGGAATGGGAAAGAAGATAGGGGGTGTGGTAGGAGAGTGGCAATATCCGGGCAGCTAGTGTTCCTGATCATCAGCAGCCACCGCAGCTCTTTCCACAACTTCCTCCTATTGATCCGCACTGGCCGCTCAGCGCCACCACGCCACAGCGAGAGAACTGGTCCCGACACAGATCCGCTAAACACACAGACAGGTCAGATAATCCTCCTACAGCAAGGCCCTGATTTTACTGATGGTTATTTTCATTTTCTTGTTTTTTAAAACAGTTTGATAAGCTGTTATTCAGGGAAATATTGGGTATCTTTTATTTTTTTATGAAAACATTGCAAAACTGCAACAGCTTACACACAGATTTGCAGATATTCATGATTTAATTGTATGAAAAGAATATTAAATTGGAAAGAGTGTCCAAACTTTTGACTGGTACTGTACAACACAGTGTAACCTGAAATCTGAAGGAAGCAATGTTTTGCATGCAGCACATGCTGAGGAATCTAATGTAATTTGAATCAATTCTAATCTAATTAAAACAACATCAATTATTGATGTTGTCAAAAAGGTGACTATTCTACCTTGTTTTTATGCTGAGGTTCTAGTGGGTTGTGTTGCTGTAATGAACTGTGTGACATTTTATATTGTTCATAATATCTTATCTTTCCAATTAATACATGATTCACAAATGAAGGCTTTTGTATGAATAAGTTACGGCAATCAAAGCCCCGAGTTGCATTTTTACAACAATGAAACAAATCTCTGTTTAATACAATTTATTTTAATTTTTTGTTAACATTTTTAGAATAAATAGAAATAAAAATAAAGAAATACTGCAGCCCTATTATAAAATTAAAAGATGTAGAAATTAATCCAATAGATTCAAAGGTGTCTGTTTAAGTTTCTGTTTTTCTGGTCGGAAAAGTTGCGGGAGTGTCTTTACATGCACATTATTTCACAGTTTTGAGTCTCATCCTAGTTTTCATTCATACAGGGAATACAGAGGTAACATCGAATATGAGATGCTCCATTCCTGTCTCTGTGTGCATGGTCATTAAGGTAGTCTTTACAGGTTTCTGAGCACAGAAAACTCAAAGTAAATCAATATTCATACAGCTTTTCTGAACTGTTTGTATTTGTAGTAAAAAAAAAATCCTATCTAGTTTTAAGGTTAATTATATTAGTATAATTGCTTCAGTGTAAAGGTTTTATGTTACATTTTCGTGTTTTTATTGTATAAAACTTTGTAACTTTGTTGTGCTTGGTAAATAAAGTCACTTATTATTCATAGTGCATTAAGGAATGTTGGAAATTGTAGTATTACGCTGCCTTTAGTCTATACAAAGACACATGGCATTCACTGAACCCACCTCGGAGAAGCTCTTCATGTGCACACACAGTCCGCATACAGATCTCCTTGTTGATAACGTACACCCGTCTCAAACTAAGTGAAAGCACATAAAAACTCAGATGAAGCAGAAAAATGTAAGCATAGTGGCTTTACTCACAGCAGACACAGCCATCACTTATCAGTCACATCTACAAGAACCTTAGATTAACCAGGTGCTATTCAAAATAAATTCTGTTGTTGAAGCACTGATAAACAACTGTCACTTGTGTAGCCAAAACATCCGTTTTTCTGCACTCCTTTGTTGTTAAAAAGAAAAAATGTGTGATACGTTTTCTACTCAATAGAATGTCTTCACCAAATATGTTGTAATTTACAACATAAAAATCGTCCCCAACAAATGCTGCATAGTTTTCACTAACATCTGCAAAGAATTTGTTGACAGTACAAGCATTTTCTTTCTTTAAGTCTACGAGACAGCAAAGCAGAACGTTTGCCTTCCGTACATCTTGTCTGCATTTTCTTAAATATCATTTTAACATCTGCGTCTTAGAAACAAAAAGCCTCAGTCATAATGCGGTGCAACAAGATGCCGAAAAGACCAGAACTTATACAAAATTCATAACGTAAAAGTAACACAATTTCAAGTTATACTGAACTTTAGTGCTCTTTGCTTACATTTAGATAACATGATGCAAACTGGATGAAAAGATTTAATGGATCATTTTGGCTTTCTCGAACAGTAACAGCATTGCTGAGGAAACTGACCCAAGCAATGTATTTGTTTCATCGACTGACTTAAAGGGGGTGATTACTGATATAAATGCAGCAGAGATAATAACTGCGTTTCCATTCTGGGGCGAACTGCTCATTTAAAAGTGGCTTCATGCTTTAAATACTGTACCTGTAGAAACAGAGGCTGTTGAGACACTGTTTACATGGCTTGTGGACTGAATAGAGCCTGGTGCAGGGGTACTGCTCCTCTCTGCAGTCTGAGAATCAGTCAAACAACCAAATTATTTCTCTCCTCATACATAAAGAGCCTGCTATCGGTGCTGTCTTCTCTGCAGCTTGCTTACCGAGGGGGCCAGGCTCCGTGGGCTCCGTCTCAAACTGAGAATCTGCCGTTTCAATAAAACAACAGCTTTACACAGGAGACTCATGACACTTTAATCAGTTTGTCTAAATATGAAAGCATTTATGAATAAATATGTGACACTGACTGGAGAAGAGTTCATCGGATTTACCTGCTGGACGGACTACATGCTCAAGTTGAACCTGCTGCTGGTATGTTCCAGGAGGAGATTCTGTACCATCTAACCAAGAGGAGAGTGCCTTTTTTAAACTCATGCTGACTTTCAAACATTTCATTTCAACTTTTTTTTTTTTTTTAAATGAAGGAGCGTTTCAAGACTTTACCTGGAATATAATCCACTCCATACTCCTCTGATAAGCAGGAGCAAAAGATCAAGAGTTAGAGTTATACACACACAGAAAGCACAGCGGCATGTACAATGAACCACCTGCACGCCGATGAGAGATAAACAAGCTTGTGAGATTGTAATCCATGACTTCATGCGCAAGACGCTTACATTTAATAGGATGCAGGGTGGTCAGAGGGGTTATTTACACTGTAAAAGAGTTGCTTTGTGGGTGGTTAACAACAATGGCAGGAGGAGAAAACTCCTTGAGGCTAGATGACACACAGAAAGGGATCAGGAACAGATGTGGACTGCTCTATACTGAGCTTAGACAATGCAGGCCAAATTTACTCTAAGTGAACTCACCCAGGAAGGAAAATGGCTCCTGATACTGGTCCTGGGCAAGCAGCAGAACTGTTGACATTTTAGGCAAATAAAGGCAGCCAGAAAGAAGAGAAATGCAAGGGTGGGGAGTCAGTAATTATAAGTACTTGTGGTTTTTTGCATGGTTTAATCAAAAGAAAACCTATAATCTACTCTGAGTATGTTTTTGAATCTTGATTTAAAGCTGCGATTCTTCTTCTTTTTTTTTACGGTGTACACTTATTTCCTTGGAAAATATAAAAACAAAGGTGGAAAAGCACATGATATACATACAGAAATAACATTTTCCTTTCAAATGATTAGATAAGTTAATTAGTTATGGGTCAATGAAATGATCTGGTATAAAAACAGCATCCCAGAAAAGCCGAGCCTGTCTGGAGTGAAAATGGGGAGAGTTTCACCACTTTGTGAAAAACAGTTCAACAATACAAGGTAAATGTTTATTAGCTTGAAATTCAAATAGTTGGTACAGTCATTTATGGTTGTTAATGTGACTAAATAACCCAGAGAATCTGAAGAAATCTCAATAAATTCAAGGTTTAATCCAAAAAATGATAAAGAATAGATGTTTTCATTAGAACAACCGGCAGTAAAAATGTCGAAAATAGCATTTTTAAAATATAAAAAAAAAAATTTACTCTCAGGATCAAAGAACACCTCTGAAAAGAAGTCATACGTACTAAATAAAAAATCTTAATTATGAAATCAGACCCTCTGAGTTGAAGCTTGTTTAAAAGAGCAGTGTGATGGATTTATAAAATCTACTGTAGTAGTGAAGTTGCAGACTGTAATCCTCCTTTATTACTGCAGGAGAAACTATAGCAGCAACCAGAAACATAAAAAAAGGAATTTATTTTCATTTTCTTGCTCATTTCTGCAAGAACGTCAAACCACAGCAGCTTAAACTGGCCTGTCTTAGTCTAGACCTGTTACCTAAAAATCTAAACAAGAAACACTTAAAAGATTTTAAGGGGGAAAACACATATGATTTTACCAAAACTGCTGAGCAGCTGAAATCCTCCAAGAAACAAGAATGACAAAAACATCTTAGTTTACAACCTACAGCTGTTGATCTGCTCCGTTTCCAAACACTTACAGGTGATGAGGCAACTCTTTATAGAAATTTAAAAAAAAAAAAGTCTCAGCTTCTATTTCTTTGTGTATTTGTGTTGTTTTAGATTAAACTGATTTTCATATCTTTGCCTTTTGTTTTATTTACATTTCAGTGTGCCAGCTTTTCTGGAGTCGGGTTTGTTCCTGGCTGCAGTCAGACCCTCTCATCAGCTCCGCTACTGTCATGTCTCACATGTATAAACCAAGAAAATAAAAACTGGCAGATTATTTACTTCAGTTTTTGTTGAACTCATTAACCTCTGTAACACATAGCTGGTTTGTGGCATCTTGCTGGAAGAAAGTGGAAAGAGTTGGTGAAGATATGCATGTGATGCTAATCAAGGCTTAGATAACATGTATCTGATCAAAATGTGTCAAAAGTTTGTGGTTTGCTTATTTTCTGCCTCCAGGCAATGCAAGATGAAGACAGATATCCACGTACGACCGCATTGGGAGGAATAGTTGGAGATTTTGTGAACTTTATTCTTTTTTTTTTTCTTTTTTTTTTACATATATTGAAGCTGACTTCCATTTCTATTTTCCATTTCCATTTGTTTCCATGGGCTCCTCGGACATCTGACAACCACCCAGGAATTTAAAGCCAAGAAATAGCCAGCATATAATCCCCCATTAAAATCATAATGTGCCATTTTTTACACCTCATTCTGTTTGCAAACACGAAAAAAACATAATTAACATTTAAAAAGTGAGCTCATAGCTGGAAATTCATATTTATTGTGCGGACACAACAGTGATGCCAATCATTTGATCTAAATTCAGCTTTGATTGGTGCACATTTAGCAACACACCTTCAATGTTACAGAACAGAACAAGACTTAAAGCTTGTTTTCAGGGGTTTCAAGTGAATATGGTGCAGTTACCTGGCATGCAGATTAGGAGGAGGACTCTCATGGTCACTCAGGGAGGTAGACTGACTTCAATACTGGGGAAAAGATGAGAACAAAGCAGCATGAGGGGAAGAAAGCTATTAGTGCTGGGTGTTCGTTTGGTCTCCTGAAATCTCTCCTCCTCTCTTTCCCTCCTGCCCTCTGTCACCTTTCAAAAGAGGGGGGGGGGGGGGGGGGGGGGGGGGGGGGGGGGGGGGGGGGGGGGGGGGGGGGG
>JBBBVU010000003.1:24486977-24506715 GCA_037177055.1 Atherinosoma microstoma
GAAAGAAAGAAAGAAAGAAAGAAAGAAAGAAAGAAAGAAAGAAAGAAAGAAAGAAAGAAAGAAAGAAAGAAAGAATCATAAAAACCATTCTTCCCATGAGTCCCTATACCCAACTTTTTGGAAACAGCTGATTTTTTCTGTTAAATTTTCTCTCCAGTGCCATCTCTGCAGGATGTACAGTGAAGTCCCTCCTCCTTCTTTTCTCTGGTGAAAACACTGCACCACATGTCAACTCTCAACAGCCACTAACATCAAATAAAAGCTAAATACCCCCCCTTTACTTGTTTTATATGAATCATACCGGCACTAATACGCAAATTAAACGTCCTTAGAGGACAGTCTGTGTCCAACCAGGCTACAGTCCACTCATGACTACTAACTGCTTTCTTCTCAACTTAAATAAAAGTCTTGTTAACTATTTAATTTCATCGATGCTACAACCTCATCTGATTGTTTTATTTTTTTTTTCTCAGCGATCTTACCTATCTTTGATTCAATTAGCTCCGACCTCCACCAACTCTGATGCGTCCTGTGAGTGCAGGAGGATCCGGCAGCGCCACATTGTACCACCCCGCATCTGCAGTCTCCTCCCCGTTCAGTCCGGTCACCCCCACCCCCCCCAGCGTCCTCCTGCCCCGGTCCCGACTCGCAACACGATCACAGCTGTACCCCGCTCTCTGTGTTACTGAGGAAATATTGGATGCGCTGTTAATTATTAGTGGATGCCAATTGAATGATTTCATGGGTAATAAACTTAGTTTAAAGGCATCAGGGAAATTTGAGGGTTTTCTGCTTTTAAGTTGTGTTAAGAGATGTGCAAAATATAAAACCTGTCACCCCAAAAGTGCCAAAAAGGAAAAAAAGGCATCCCCATAACCCTTGTGCCCTCCTCTCGTGACATTTTTTTTTTGGCCATTTTCGTCTAATTTTTTTTTTCTGCCATTTGATGATCATTTGGGCAGTGTAACAGCTTGGAATGAATGAATGAATGAATGAATTATACTTTATTGATCCCCGAGGGGAAATTGCATGGAGTGTGAATTTTTGCTTTAAGTCTTCTATCTAGGCAAATTTTTAAAATTCAGTCATTTTCTCTCTAATGTCTTTTATACTCTGTGGAAGAATTTTGCACCCTCTGGTGGTCCTCGTGCCCAAAAGTGTAAATGCACTAAAAAAACTGCTATAAATTCTACATACATTCATATTTTTTTCAGATTTTTTTTTCCATAAATCACTTAAAAAACTTCTGTCCTGCTCAAAAATATCAAACTTGCAAACATTTTCAGGATTTTAACTCTTTAAATGCCAGTTTGATTTTTTTTAGATGGCTAGCGGCTCATTCATAGCAAAAAACAAAAAAAAAAACAACAACAAAAAACTTGATTATTTTCCATATAATAGATATTAGATAGATAGGTGTTTGGTGGTGATTAGACACTTGGATATGTCAAAGATTAGCAACAGAATTGATTTAATCCATTTGTATCTCATCAGATACAACCTCTGGTGGTCCTCCTGGTCGAAAGTGTCCCATTGACTTCCAATAAAACCACAGTTTTTGATCTAACAATTATCAAAGTTTAAAACATTTATTTTTGATGTCAACATTTAATTTAGATAACAAATAGTTGAATCTAGCATCTTTACAGGATTCCACCAGATTCAGCTGTTTTACTGTTGTAGACAGATGCAGGAAATTCTGTACTGTGCAGTTATGGAGCTGTGCTACTACCAGGGGACACTAAGAGTGATGTATTTGTGTCTGTGTGTGTGTGTGTGTGTTGTGAGAGTGTGTGAGTACATGTGTGTGCGTGTGTTAGAGAGAGCCTGAATTTGTAAGCATGCATTGATAATTTCAGGGCTCACAAGGGGCATTATTTGAAGGATGTGTGACTGACTTTGAAGAGGTGAATGAGTGAAAACAAAACATTTTTCCTTTGCTGTTCTCAAAAACAAACATAACATAATGCACCTGGCTGTTTCACAGCCAAACATAAACATGCAGCTTCTTTTTATTAGTGAAGTGGAAACCTGGAGCAAAAATCAAGAAGTTTTTTTACTGCAGAAGAGGCTTTGGACATAGCGGTAGCCTTTATCTGTCAAACTGCAGGACTCGTCTGAAGAAGACACAAGCTTTGAAGATGTGTCTGACATAGAATACTTACTGTATTCTTCACTTCTGAGAACTCATCTGCCTCTTCTTCTGAACATGGAGAGGACACCAGGACCCTGCCTATCCTAACAGCTCCATAATAGAACAAAAATATACAAGAATTTCATGCATTTGTCTACAATAGTCAAACAGTTGAATCTGGTGGAATCTTGTAAAAATGTCAGATTTAACCATTTTTCTTCCAAATGAAATGTTTACCTAAATTTATATATTTTTGTTTTAAACTATAATAATTAGTAGATTAAAAACTGTGGTTTTCAGTGGAAGTCAATGGGACACATATGGAAAAAAATTAAGTTTTTGTTTTCTTTTGCTATGAATGAGGCAGTACTTCAGATATTCAAAATGGCAATTAAAGGGTTAAAATCCTGTTTTTTTTTAGCAGGATGGAAGTTGTTTAAGTGATTTATGAAAAAAGAATCACAAAAAAATATTAATGTATGATGATTTTATAGGAGTATTAGTGCAGGGACACTTCTGGCCACGAGGATCACCGGAGTCTCGATCTTATACTACTTTAAAAGTTCAAATGGCATCAAATAAATTTGTTGCTAATCTTTGACATTTCCAAGTGTCTAATCATCACCAAAGACACATCCATCTAATATCTATTGTATGGAAAATAATTAGGGTTTTGTTTTCTTTTGCTATGAATGAGGCAGTACTTCAGATATTCAAACTGACAATTAAAGGGTTAAAACCCTGAAATAATTGAATGAATAATTGAATACATTTTTTTTTTTTTGCAGGATTGAAATTGTTTAAGTAATTTATGAAAAAAGAATCAGAAAAAAATATTAATTTATGACAATTTTAGTGCATGGATACTTTTGACCACAAGGATCACCAGAGGGTGCAAAGTTTGAGGAGGGCACAAGGGCTAAGTGAATTAGATGCTGTTCTTGAAAGTATTGTCTCTTTGGTGAGTAACACTCTAAATCTATCTCACTCTTTTGCATTCAAACTTATATAAACTTTCTTTTAGAAAAAGGGCCTAGGGGCAGGCCCCGCCAGTTAATGGGTTAAAATTAAAGAGGTTTCAGGTCACATGTTCTCAGTTTACCATTTTTATACCTTTGATATATTTGGTCAGAAAACTAAATGAGAGAATATATATGGTCTGTTGTATGAGGGATTTGATAAACTCTTTATTTATGAGCAGCCCATTGTCATGCAAGTTGGATATGTTTATCCAATTATTTCTAATGCCAACGAAGAGTCAGGATGTAATGTTTTGTGGTTGTATGGTGCAGTGTAGTTTGTATCAGGATGATTTAAAGACACCTGACAACAAACACCAGACAAGCAACAGCACATGTTCACAAGCAGGAACTTTGTTTCAGTTTCCGTGATTCTCTCTTTTGCTTAAAACACTAAGTACAGCTACACACCTTCAATCTTACTGTTAGCTGACCAATATTTAATCAGTAAAACATGGATAAATGCAATATGTTGGTCTCATCTAATATTGTTTCTTCCCTATGAATGAAGCTTTTCTGTGACTAGATTTTATAGATGATAAATTATGTTTTATATAAACGGTAAAAGCTTAACAGTCAGAATGAATACAGTCTCTTGTTGACACAAATATTTGCCTGTGAAATGTGTAAGTCAGGGTTACCCAAGTCCAGTCGTAGAAAGCTACCATACTGTAACTTTTAGATGCATCCCTTGTCCAACACACCTGAATCAAGTGAATGTCTCCTTACCAGTCTTCTGCAGAGCTGAATGACATGCGGATGAGGGAATTTCAGCCATTTGATTCAGGTGTGTTGGAGAAGGGATGCATGTAATAGTTGCAGGATAGTAGCTCTCGGGGATCGGACTTGAGCATCTCCGGTCCAAGTACTGAACTTTTTGTGCAACTTCGGGGCTGCACAATGACATCTAGTGGACACTTACTGATAATGGCTGTTGGTGCAGTAGCATGTTGACGAAACTAGAATAAACTGCAAATAAGTGGAAACAGCTGCACACATTTAAGCTCTTTATTTTAAATTTAAATAAAGACGGATGTTGGTATGGTACATTAGATCTGAAGGAACAAAAAGACTTTAAGTCTATCAGCCATGTGCTAAACTGAAAGGCAAAAACTGTTTACACACAAGAAAAAGCCTCATTTTAACTTAAATCTGAAGCAAAATGTCTTCCAGGTGCATTAACATTCACACTGCAAAGTTGGAGATAAATACCTCTTATGGTACAGGTAAGACTCAGACACACTCTCTCCTGCATTCATACTGTAATTGTGCGTTTGTGCAACACCAAATCCTCCAGTAACACGTACACACACATTTCTAACATAGATGGCAGTCGTGTCAGAAATGTGAGCTGCTGGTGGTGGAGAGAACTGGTGTTCCGGCCCATTAGACCTCAAAAAGCATTTCTCGAGAATCAATATAAAATGTAATCATGGAGTTATAGAAGGGGACAACAAATGTTTCAGACAGCTGCTGCCTTCTTCTCCTTGTATGTGGCCATCATCTTCTTTATTTCAGCTATTGCTTTTCCTGGGTTCAGACCCTGTAAGGAACAACAGAGAGAACATATTCAAATATTCAGTGAGGAGAATTTGAGAATTGCTAAAATGTTGTAAGATATAGCATACATCTTAAATCCTATATTATATTTATTCATTTATAATTCTGCTCCTCAAAATCATAAACAGGTTAGATATAACATCCAGTAGATCAGTGGTTCCCAACCTATTTCCTTGCAGACCCCGTTCATTGGACCCCCATCCGCCCTGTGCACCACAATGCTTGGCTTTATGCTTTCATTTGCTAGCTTCTCGCCATAAATAATGCATTCTGGCTGAGTCCTGTCCTGTCCTTTGATAAAAACCCAAGTTAAAGTAACTATCAACATATAGCCTAACTTTATTTCTTTTTTAATATGGACAAATCCTCTGCAGTGTGGCATTTCTACAATATTAATGAAATGTTGCAGGAATAAAGTCAAGGTTATCACAACTTTAGACATTAACTACTCCACTACTATAGCTCCACTAGCTCACTGACCTCACTAAACCACATCGTATCTGGACCAAAATTGATTGGATACACAAGGCGTGGCCAAGCCTTTTTTATTCTGACAAAAGATATACGGTTTGAAATATTGAATAGCTGATTTTGATGACCCCCATTTAATCACTGTGGGATCTGGTTTCAAAAGTTAGTTTTTTTCAAGCTCCCAAAACACCAGTTCGATGTGAATGAAATGTTAAAAAAACCTACTTATGTGTGACACTAGATAACCTTGGTTTTCACTGAAGCCATTTCAGTTGCTTTGTAGTTTTTCCAAATGACAGGTGTGTTAGACACACATTATAAAATACATGAGGCCGAAAAGTAAAGAGCTGCTATTATTACACCGTTCCTTCAAATTGACCGTGACATCATTGAGATTGAAGCAGAGAATCTACATTTATACTCATATTTATTACATAATGGTAAACAGATTATTAGCATGTCTTGGTATAATCCCATCTCTTACAAGCTGTACCTCTATACCCAACTAATTTTTTAGTATAATTAGATAACATGAGATGTGTGCTCAGTAGAAAAAGCATCATCATTCTGTTGCTTTGTGGTTTGCAAATATGGTAGTGGTGTGTACTGTGACATTGGCTTCCAAGCTTTGTAAAACAGTTTTAAATGTTATCTTAATGCTTCTCCCCCCCCCCCCCAAAAAAAAAATCTTCCTCAAAACACATAAATGAGACAAATGTAGTGGTCTGAAATGTTACCTTGGGGCAGGTTTTGGTGCAATTCATGATGGTGTGGCAGCGGTACAAGGAGAAAGGATCCTGCAGCTTGGACAGACGTTCCTCTGTGAACTCATCTCGGGAGTCAATCATCCAACGGTACGCCTGGGACATAGCAACAACCACCGGGGTCACAATATTCATGTACACACTCATTTCTTACATAGGCTAAGAGTAAAACTAATTCTTTTCCATGTGTTTAGGGTCAAACAAGTACCTGCATCAGCACAGCCGGCCCAAGGTATTTGTCACCGTTCCACCAGTAGCTTGGGCAGCTCGTACTACAACAGGCGCACAGAATACATTCATACAACCCATCCTACACAGGAAAAAAGTTAGAAAAGATATTAACAGTCATAAAAGGAATTCTCAGTTGTCCGTATCTATTGATCTAAAGACAATGGTGTACCAGCTTTTGTCTGTTCTCTACAGACTGCAGGTACTGCTCCTTCCCTTCTTGTGACTCATCCTTCTTCTTCAGGTATGGTTCGATAGACTTGTACTGGGCATAGAAGTTACTCATGTCCTGCAGGTGTAATAGTGACAGTCAAACACACACCAGCTTACACATATCTGAGTAAATCATTGCTTTCAATCTCAGTAGCCACAGAAATATGTCTGTTACAAATACACCAAATTTCAGATACGAAAACCATTAGAAAAAAACAAACAACCAATGGCTGTTTAAGCTCTGTCTATTAAGCCCTAAAACACATGTACATCTGTAGCTGTTAACGGTGACTCACAAATCAAGACTTTTTACTCACAGGTACCAGGTCCTTGACCACATACATATGTGGCAGTGGGTAAATCTTCGTTGGCTTGCTAATGTTGGTGTCAATCTTGTTGAGACAGGCAAGTGTGTTTCCTCCATTTATGTTCATTGCACAGGATCCACAAATACCTGATTTATGCAAAAGAAAAACAACTTTCAATATAACTTATGAGAGAATCTCAAGACAAAAAAGAAAGGGTAAGGATTGGGGTTCACTGGCTGCGAGGACAGCCCCCCTGTATTTCATTAATAAACCCATGTGATTCTGACCTTCTCTACATGAACGGCGGAAAGTCAGAGTGGAATCCATCTCATTTTTAATCTTGATGAGGGCATCAAGAACCATAGGGCCACAACTACATAAAGAAAAAAACAAGAAAAGAAGAAAAACGGTTCCCTTGATCAGCTGAAAGCTTGACAGATATTACTGCTGAAAACCATTTTTGAATGCTGGACTGTTTTGGTTGCTCCAACATGTCGAAAGAAGTGAGCTGTGCATCATAAAAGCTGATTAGTCAACAGGTGAGGTAGAAGTACTGGAAATATGCCAGGCTGTCAGAACTATCTGTGCCAAATCCAACCAAGGGCTGTACTCAATTAATCAAGGCAGCCTTTGCTTAGGCCTGGATACTGCTTTCAAGATTTCCCCAACTTGCCTCCATAAGTGTAAATAAACATATGCAGCAGGTGTAAATTACCAACACTGATAAGTATTCATCTTGACAAGCAGGCTTGGATTTAACAAAGTTGTTTAAAAGAATTCCAATTAGGATATCAAAAATCACAAAATTAACTGTATATCCAAAAATATGATTCAACCTTCAGGAACTACTTTAACACAAGTTGTATTTTTTAATGAGAATGGTGGATTCATCCTCACTTCATCTTTTAGTTTTGAACTTTAAGATTTCATATTGTGTATCATCACAGGCATATTCCCACGACTGATTAAGGCTATTAAGGACCACACAGTGCTGGACTTGCTTAGAGCAGCAGAAAGTGCTTTGGCACTTACGTGTTGAGGTCGATCTCATAGGTCTGCATGCGGGGTTTGTCTCCAGGAGTGTCTGGGTCCCATCTGTACACCTGGAACTTCTTTACTCTGGGTTGAACGGCAGGAGCTGCTGCTGCCTGGGCATACCGCACTGCCTGGCAGCATAGAGAGAAAAAACAAGAATGACTTGGGTATCCACAGTCCAGTTCATTTATAGCATTTAACATATGGGTAATATGATTAAAACATAGCTGCTATTTAACACTTTCAGTCCTTCCTTCGAACTTCACAAGTGGGAAGTATTAGCTCTTTTGAGTTTATTTTTATTTTTCAACTAAATAAAATGGGATTTTGCTACAAACAAACAAAATAAACAAAACAAATAATAAAATGAGCTGAAAAAACTGCTAAGTCTATTAAATATTTAAAAGGATTACACACACCTCCAATACGCTGCAAAAACACATTTATCCATAACTGTAATAATTACAAATTATATGAAATATTGTAAGAGGCCACATCCTTACACACAGGAACCCCAACAATGTTGGCCAGTCCTTACTGATATTATGTAATAGATTAGCTAATGATGTTTACAACTCTCTAACACCAGTTAATTGTCACACTTGACGTATACTCTAACGGCCTATAATCAAGCTAAACATGAGTCAAATGATTAACAAAATGTCACAAAATCTTCACTTGTGGCTTGAAGAAGTCTAACAGCAGCTCACCGGGCGAACTGCTACTAGCTAAACTGCACTACGTAACCTGGACTCCAGAGTATAGACGCATCCTTCGCTGTCAGAGGGCTATTTTGTGAGAATAGCTTGAAATAGTTATTGGAAAAACGGTACAATAAAACATTTTAACCTTAACTTATAACTATTAACTTACCACAAATCCCGCGGAAGAGCGGAACGCCAACACACAACGGCTCAAGGACGTAAAACCGGCTACCGACATTTTAATGCTCCAAGTATCTCTTCTCTGACCTCTACCGCATGCTATCCCAGCAGCACCACCGTGCCTACGTCACCAGCCTTAGAGGAGCGCCTGATTTGATTCCCTCTATATCCCAGATTTTCGATAGTTTTAGCGATTGTTCGACTTGATATTTGGCATGTTTTTCGTTAATCTTTACTTGTGTTGTCTGTTTCTAAAAAATAAAGCAATCTGCTGGTCATAACTGATTTGATTGAGATAAACATGCCATAACCCTTTTTTGGCGTTCCACGTTCCGCATTACTTGGTGGGAAAACGAACGTACCCCTCCCTCAGTTGTAGTACGGCATGTGATTGAACTCGCATAACATCGAGTCTGTGTTAAGGTCACTTAAACCTCCTGTTTTTATTATATACTAGAGGAGAGCGTGTGGGAGACAAGTATCTGAAAGGCAAAAGATGGTATTTCTAACGTTATCTTGTTGGATTCGTAGCCGTGGACCCGACAGATACTGGAAAGTCCAAGAGGTTCTCAAACATGCACGGGTAAGGCTGGGACTATTTCCTGGACCAATGGAGCCTAATATTATCCAAATAGTAAAAAAAATAAAAAAAAATCTGCAGCAACAACAGAAAACGCCTCACAACATGTTTTAATTTGTGCAGTGGTTAGTTTAACTATTGTTTGACCTGTTTTTGTAGTAAGTTAAGCTGCTGAGAGTACTGTTTAATGATGGGATATTTGTTGTCATGGTGTCATTTTGTCCAACAGCATTTCAGAGGTAGGAAGAACCGCTGCTACAGCCTGGCCGTGCGGGTTGTCAGGAGGGCTTTCGTCTACGCTACCAAAGCTCGGAAGCTTAAAAAACGTAACATGAGGACGGTGAGACCTGCAATTTACTGAATCTTGTGAATCTCAAGTTCAATGGCTGCCATTCAGGACACAAGCTTATATCAAGCAATGCAGCGGCGTCCCTGCTGTTTACTGTTGCTTGCCAAGCCTGTTTTTTGTTTGATTTATTTGTTATAGCCCACTCAGTTTTTATACTAATCTTCGGGAAGTGGGTTCTTGGTACACTTTATTTGAAAACAGTCACCATGGAAACATGATAAGCATAATAAGGGTTACCAAACCTCTAAGTTTTCATTATGCATAATGGACTTTTTTCTTTAATAGATTTGATTAATTTCTATGAAATACTAGATGTTTGCTTGTTTAGATGCTAAAAGTCACTGTACAGTTGGAATTGCTTACCAGTCATGTCCACTTTAATGGTCACATTGTTTATATGTAACCCAAAGGTTTTCAAAGTAAGTGCTCCCAGCATAGTTGGGTATTCTGTCTTCTGTCTTAAAATGACCAACAGATGACTGCTGACTTCTCACATAAATAATTTTGCATAAATTGTATCAAACTGTTAATCTGTTTAACTTTGTTTTATTTTATTGGCATTTTCTTCTTTAGCTGTGGATCTCGCGCATTGCAGCAGCAACACGAGAGCATGGGATGAAGTATCCTGCCCTCATGCACAACCTCATAAAGGTTAGTTTTGATGGATATTATAGTATTAAACCAATCAGTGTAATTTTTATGTTGCTGGCTCACATTTCTTCTCTCCCCCCCCTGCTTACAGAGCAGCGTTCAACTCAACCGCCGCGTTATCAGCGATCTGGCCATCACAGAACCTCGGACTTTTCTCTCCCTTACAAAACTGGCACGGGCTCGGCAGCAAGAAGGCTTCCGTGCAGCTTTGGGTGACGGCACAGAGCCTCCTGGTGTCCTCTCTCGTGTTGTTATGTTACAGTAAAAGACTTGCTACAATTCTGGATTTCCACTTGTTTTGGGATTAAAAGAGCAGTGCTCTTGGATTGTTGATTCTCTTCAAATGCACCTACATTTGATATTTCTTCAAGATGCTTTTCACGTAAGATTTCTGTGAATAATTACGTTATTCATGTGATGATTTATCATTCATTCTATCAGGGACCCTTGAGACCAGGATCTCTTGATGAAAAACTGCAGGACAGATGCTTTTGTAGTGTCTTGATTCCTGACCTTTGAGGACCTTGGTTTTAGTTGCGCTTTTTTTAAGTAATGCATCTATATATAAAAAAGATCTTACAAAATTCAAAGATGCCCGTTATCAAGGCCCTTCGTTCATTGTTCATGAAGAGTATTCTTGAAATGCTTTAACTGCAGTAATCTTCAGTTCATCATCATCACAATCCAAGATGCAGCAGACATTAAACAACATGGAAAATGTATGTCAACAGAAAGACTGACTTCAGCCCTTTTAAATGTGGTGTTGCCTTCAAAAATCATGATAAAGCACGTTGTTATTCATTTCTAACCTTGTGTATATCACATACTACCTTAAGTTATGATTTGATTGAACTAAGTTGTAAGGAGTTTTTTTTTCCTGTGTAAATACATGTTTTACCATTTCTTGTGGTTATTCTCTTATTGCTTAGTTCATTAAACACTTTTGTCATATTTAGCTTTCCTGTCTTTATTTTGTTTAAGGGTGTTTCAAATTTCTTAGCTGTTGAAAGGTTATGATTATATTCTAAACTGGTCATCTAGCTCTGCTGTTTCCCATGATGCCCATCAGTTATTTTCCTGTCTTAGTGCTAGAGAACAAAAGGACAAATATATCTCTATTCATTCAGTGATGGTGGCTTGATGTCAACAGTCCTCCAGCACCATTAACTTCTGATGGCCTGAAATAAGGAAGATCCAGTAAATGTTTCTGTCGAGAAACGTGTATATAAAATCAGCGCAATGTCAACAACCTCTGACTTACAAAACCACAAACGGCCTGATGCAACCGGGCGTCATACATTTTGAGCCTCTGCGGCTGCCGTCTGCATTGTGGGTGGAGCTACATGAGTGACATCCACAAAACACCACTGTGCAAACACCCATTTAAAAGAAGAAATACTGCACATTAGCCAATCGGCGTCCCTGTTATTCAACTACACTGTGTACATGCGCAGAAGGTCACATCGTGACACGCGTGTGGAGGAAGTGTACTGTCAGATTTGTAGCGGCTGCCATCCTCACGCTGCACTCAGAACTGGACAAACTGTCCTCTTTTTACTCCCGTAAAAATGTCGTGGCTATTTGGACTGAACAAAGGGCAGCCTGAGCCACCTCCTGGTTTACCGGCTCAGCCGCCTCCGCCGCCGGCCGGAGGCTCCGGCAACGGTGGAGATAAACCCAAGGACAAATGGAGCAACTTCGATCCCACCGGGCTGGAACGAGCTGCCCAGGCTGCCAAGGAGCTCGACAAGTCCCGTAAGTGTTTCAGAGGTTCAGCGTGAGTTTAGGCAAATTACAACATTAGTTTGATGAGAAAATCAAAATGTTCCAACATCTTGATCCCATCTGCTTCTCTGCGGTTCATGCTCCTGGTTGGCTCTGTGATGCAACACCCCTCTTTTTAAAAATAAAATGGATAAATAAATAACGTGGTCCACACCAATAGTCTGCCTCTGTACATATTGATAATTTAATATATGCAAAGTTACAGAGAGATGAGCTGCACTGCATCCACATTCATTAATTGAGGAACGGGGTTCAAAGGTCACAACCTTGCAGTTTGACTTGTAGCAACTAACTTCTACCCTGTAACACACACACACACACGCACACAAAGACTCGTGCGTGAAGTTCATGATTTCAATTGAAACAATTTTAATGAGTTCAAATAATCCGACATTTTTTTTTACGGGAGTCCAGGAGCAGACACATGGCACAGATCTGAGGCAGATCCACCAGGAGGCCCGACCAGGATTTCTCTCTAAAGCTATTTGCATGTTTGAACTGTGTCGTGTTTCTTCTTTCTTTCTAATTCAGGACATGCCAAAGAGGCTTTGGAGTTGGCTCGAATGCAGGAGCAGAGCACTCATTTGGAACATCAGAGTAAAATGAAGGTACTGTTGATGAATTTAATGAAATTAAAATCAAAGACATTTAACTGTATTGACATGTGAGCGGACTAAAACACAGGAGCTAATGTAGGCTGAGATCAAACACTAAGAACAATAGCAACACAACAACAGTGGGTTCAGTACTGATCTGCAGTGGGTCTGTTTACTTCAGCTTGATAGTAAAACTGGATACTAGTATGTATTCAGATTATACTTTATATACTTTACAACATCTGAAGCCAGAGAGATACAATGACACAAACTTAAGAACTTAACTTAGAATATGAAAAAAAAACGGCCTGATTTCATAATATGATAATGTCTGTGCTTGCTGTTTATAGTGTGAAAGCTAAATTGTACATGTTTGCTGCCATATCCTTCTTGAAGTTTTTGATAGCACAAAGCATTTTTGTCCCCATTGGTGTTTATGGGTTGAACCTTAAAAACCTTTTCAAGGAATTTGAAATCATTAGAAAATACAGATGGGGTTTTCATTTCTGAAATGATTCTGAGCTCAATCTGTGTTTCAGCTTTTTCTCTCAGGCTAAATGACCATTAGATGAACAGGATTACATGGATGTAGCCCAGAATCAAAACTGATTGCAAGAAAGTTCAAACAAAACAATAACATAAATGTTAAGTTTTTGAAAGCTTGATATTCTTAGCTTGGGTTGAAAACTTGTGTAAATAATAATATGATCACTATAAAAATATAGAAGAAACTATTTAGTTGCAGCTTGTTTTGTGTTTTTCATATTGTTTGTTGTACTAAATATTCCTTGAAATGCCGTTTGACAGGAGTATGAAGCAGCGGTCGAGCAGCTCAAAGGGGACCAGATGCGCATCCAGGGTGAGGAGAGGAGAAAAACTCTAAATGAGGAGACCAAGCAGCATCAAGCGGTGAGAGCGGGCAAATAAAAGGAGTCTTGTAGTATTTGGCAGCGTGAAATGGACTGATATAAGTTGTATGGTGATTGTTGTTTTCTGTCTTTTTAACAGAGAGCTCAATATCAGGATAAGCTGGCCAGACAACGATATGAGGACCAACTGAGGCAACAGGTGAGTTTATGATTTCCTAGTTTGGTATAAAACACTTGGTAATAAGAGAACTACCAAACTGATAATTCTTGTTTTCCCCTGTTAACAGCAAATCCTCAATGAGGAGAACCTTCGCAAACAGGAGGAGTCTGTGCAGAAACAAGAGGCTATGAGGAAAGGTGCAGACCTCACTACTGTCACAGATATGGTTGGATTCTTTGGAAGTTATTTAGCTCTTTTTATAGCTTTGTTCATTTTTGGTTTCTATAGCAACGATTGAGCATGAGATGGACCTGAGACACAAGAATGAGCTTATGCGTATAGAGGCAGAATCTAAAGCTCGAGCCCGCGTAGAGAGAGAAAACGCAGATATAATCCGAGAGCAGATTCGGCTGAAAGCTGCAGAACACAGACAGACTGTCCTGGAGTCTATAAAGTAAGTAACTTTACTCTTCAAGATTTAAGAGTTTTATTTGTTCAGATATATTCGTATAAGATTCAGTGAAATGTTGCTCTGAGAGTCTGTGATGGTGATGATTTGTTGGAATGTTTTGATGCTGTTCTGAATTATGTTGAAGCTGAAAATGTTTTAAATTCAGTTACTATTGTGCCATGATGTTATACAATGTTTGTAAGTTTGGTACAATAAACTGCAGTTGGAGCTTTTCTACCTTATCTGGGCATGCTAACAGTTAACGTGTATGTGCTTTCAGGACTGCAGGTGCTGTGTTTGGAGAAGGATTCCGGGCCTTTGTGTCAGACTGGGACAAAGTTACTGCCACAGTAAGATAACCTGTCTAAAGCTGTTTTTAAACTGTAGGTACACCTGTTAAAACACGTCATTTCAATGTCTTCCCATTGTCTGTATTAGCATCTTGACTCTTGCCACTAAAAGCAAGGCCATAAACTATCAATTCCTCCCAGGGGAGAAGTGTGTAAACATTGACAATATGAGGCGACAGCATTGTGCTGTATCCTACCTGTTGGGAGTGGACTATTGTCCTTTTGATCAGCACATATATTTTAGAGATAATAAGATTAGTTTGATATCTTTGACTAGACTGCAGACATGAGCCCAACACAGGGAGACTGAGGATAAGCTGAATTAGTCTTTCTGAGTGTTCTTGCTACTAGTTTCAGAGCTTTCGTGTGATTGGTACACTACTACCAGTTTTAAAATCGCTGCATTGGCTGCACTTAAAAAGGCAGATTTTAGCAGGTGTTAGCTGTAATTTTGACCCCAATGGAAATGGCTTTAGACACATCCTATGATTTGCTTGTATTTTGCATCCGAAGATAACCAGTATACCCGAGTAACTACGTATGGCACATTTAAATGCTTAAGAAAACCAGTGTGATATGATCAGTTCTTTGCTGTATTCTCTGTCTGATTATGTAACTTTCCCTCTCCCCACTAGGTGGCAGGACTGACCCTTTTAGCTGTTGGAGTGTACACAGCCCGAAATGCAACAGGGGTAGCAGGACGTTATATTGAGGCCAGACTTGGGAAGCCATCTCTAGTGCGGGAGACATCCCGATTCACTGTGGGAGAAGCAATCAAGCATCCGATCAAGGTAGCTAACATATATTGGATCCTTTTTAAGTTAAAGGTACAGTTTATAATGTGGTAAATCAAAATATTCTGTCCCTCTTATCTATTTAGACAGTCAAACGGCTGAAGAGTAAACCTCAGGATGCCCTTGAGGGAGTTGTGCTCAGTGTAAGTGGACATTGGGTGTCAAGAATTTAACAAGCATACATATTATAAAGTTTTGTTACCTCTTCACATGGCTCCATTTTCCATCTTTTAGCCTTCTTTGGAAGAGCGTGTGCGTGACATTGCCATAGCAACAAGAAACACAAGGCAGAACAACGGCCTGTACAGGAACATCCTCATGTATGGCCCACCAGGAACAGGCAAAACGCTGTTTGCTAAGGTACACTGAAGGCTCAAGAGCAGGAAACATGGAGATTAAAGACAACCAACGTTTGTTTGTTTTTCTTATTCTGGAATATTTCTGTTTGTGTTGAGCAGAAGCTAGCAATGCATTCTTCGATGGACTATGCCATTATGACAGGTGGGGATGTAGCACCTATGGGTCGTGATGGTGTGACTGCCATGCACAAAGTTTTTGACTGGGCCACCACGAGTCGACGCGGGTATGCTACAATCTTATATTCATTACATGAAGATTAAGAGGATGTCATTTACAGTCGGCTTTAGTTTTTGGCTACTGATATCAACAGATATAACAAAGCGTGCCTCGCCTTTTTTGTGTCTTATTACAGACTGCTGCTGTTTGTTGATGAAGCAGATGCATTTCTCCGCAAGAGATCCACTGTAAGTCTGGTGGTATTTCATCAAAAGTTGACAGATTCCTCATCTCAGTCAGAGATATTTGCAACAAATAAATGACTGTTTGTCACCTTACTATTGTTTGTGTAGGAGAAGATCAGTGAAGATCTCAGAGCCACTTTGAATGCATTCTTGTATCGCACCGGAGAACAGAGCAACAAGTAAGGATCTATTCCCAGCACGACTATTTCTTACACCTTTACCATTTGAACTAGTTCCCTGCACAGTGGTAAGCTGCTTCATGTGTTGTTTAATTTCTTTTTGCCTGTAGGTTTATGCTGGTGTTGGCCAGTAACCAACCGGAGCAGTTTGATTGGGCAATAAACGACCGAATTGATGAAATAGTGAATTTTGGTTTGCCGGGTCCTGAGGAGAGGGAGCGGCTGGTCCGCTTGTACTTCGACAAATATGTCCTGGAGCCAGCGACCGGAGGCAGGCAGTGAGTACCAGCCCAACACCGCAGATGTTGTAGCTTAAATCCAGTGATGCTGCACAAGTTGGCAGGACCACTCGGTCACATTTAGGCAGGTTATAAAGTTAATGATCCTTCACGGGAAGCTTTAGATTCAGGCCTCTTTAAGGCTGAGTCTGAAATGGCCCGATGTGTATGTGACGTGTTTGTCAAACTGGGGTACAGTTATGTGAGATCAAGACAGATTTGCCCACCTCTCATGTATCTGTGTGTTTCCTGTGTGTGAAACTGTAAAGGAGGATGAAGCTGGCACAGTTTGATTATGGCACGAAGTGCTCAGAGATAGCAAAGCGGACAGGAGGCATGTCTGGAAGAGAGATCTCCAAGCTGGGTGTGGCCTGGCAGGTATGTTTCCTGTTATCATTGTTGACCCTGACACGAGTGCAGAATTTAACTTAATTTCCCAATCCTTTTAAAATGCTACATCATTTAACTTTAAAGTATGTGTTTACATTTTCATTCTAGGCAGCAGCATATTCCTCTGAGGATGGTGTTTTGACAGAGGCTATGATTGATGCTCGGGTCGACGATGCAGTCAAACAACACCTTCAGAAGATGGACTGGCTACACGGAGAGGAAGTGGCTCAGGCAAAGAGTCTTACGCCTCCAATAGCCGGGGCAGCAGGCAGTGAAGGAAAAATGGGTTTTACTCTGCCCCCCGGTGAGGCACCTCAGGCTCAGGAGGTGATCGCTCCAGTCGTTGAAGTGAATGCAAAACAAGAAAGTGAAATAATACCACCATCAGCAGAGGTAAAAAGTGACGTCCCTCCTCTGGCTCAGGCAGTGATCGCTGAAGTCCTGGAGATGACTGCAAAACAAGAAATTGAAAAAATACCACCTCCTTCTGAGATTGACCTATCAGCAGAGGTCAAAAGTGACATCCCTCCTCAGGCTCAGGAGGTGATGGCTCCAGTCCTGGAGGTAAATGCAAAACAAGAAAGTGAAACCGTACCACCTCCTTCTGACATTGACCTATCAGCAGAAGTCAAAAGTGACGTCCCTCCTCAGGAGGTAATCGCTGAAGTACCTGAGGTGAATGGAAAACAAGACACTGAAACAATACCGCCTCCTTCTGACATTGACCAATCAGCAGAGGTCAAAAGTGATGTCCCAGTTGGACAGGACTGTGAAGAAGTTGTTAAAGCTGAAGTTAAGACAGCAGAGAAGGGTTTAAACCAACCTGAGGCCTCCACTGACAGTTTGAGCAAGATGGGAAAAGAAGACAAGACTGGCTCCTCTCCTCCAAAGGATGGAACTCCAGTTTGAGGTGTCGTGAGGCTGTCCGGATTAGAAATTGTTAGTGTCCTGCCCTCTTAACTAACTAGTCAGTTCTTTTGTCAAAAGGCCTGTTGGACTGTCATTTTGGCAGACAATTGTTTAATAATGGGGGAGCAAAACAATTAACCTCTCAGAACACAAATGATGCCTGAAAGTCTTTCTTTTAATATTTAATGTATACATTGTAAAAGGTGACTTTACATAGAAACCAGATGATGTGTCTGTAATTACACTATACATGTTGTGCAAAGTGAAGTTTATTTGCTGACATGATTAAAATGATAAATGTTTTCATAAGAAATAAAGACTAATGTATTCTTACAAATAATTTAGTACAGTTGTAATATGGCAACACTCAGCTGTGTATTTTGGGATATGTCATTTCACTGTAATATTAGGCATTATTAATGATGTTAAAATGCAGACAGAGTAACATCAAAATGGATAACAGAACAGGTTCATGTACTGTAAATGGAGGTGGCAGTGATACTGTTACACAGAAATCTGTTTAGAACTTCAGTATTCAAATGAAATAACTATGTCCTGGGTAAAAAAGCATAAAAAAAAGCAAAGTCAAGGTCTTGAAACTGTCCTTGATTTGGAATTGGACGTGTGATCAAACTCTGTCACGTTAATTTACTCGGGTCGTCCTGATTAGTGAAGAAGTCAAGTTGTTTATGATGGAGACCAATTCAAGCTTGTTTGATTAAAGTGAAAATCACAAAACCCAAGACTTTTCCATCAAAACCAAACCATTACCTTCAAATCAGTTATCTTGTATACAAAACCAAACAATGTGTTCAGATCATATACAGCAAGAAAAAATATATTCACCACAAATAATTCATTAGACACTACATGAAATAATTTAGTACACAGCATCCAGAGAGTATATTTTGCCAGGGAATGATTATTGCAAAAAGAAAAACAATGAAAGAGATATCTATTCAGCATTGTCATAATATAAAATAAAACACAAGGAATAGGGGGGAAAATAGCTCTTTACTGCACAAGCAAAGTCATAGAGATTCATTACCATCCATCATCATGTCTGGGCGTACTAAGTGATAAATAAGGAAAGACACAGACTTCTGAAATACTCTATTTACAGTATATACACTCCAGATTTACTTACAGTACATTACAATATAGTTTATGGCACTGTAAAAGCAGCAATTTTAATTCCTATCCTAAAATCCAGCAGGCCTGTAAACACAGAATTTGTTTTGATAAATCAGTGTGTAGGTTACAGTTGCACAATGCAACTCACAGAGTTGCAATCAAAGGGAACTGTGCACACTTGTTTCATGCTCAGTCTGTTGTGTTGGAGGACACTGTCAGTGGTTGACAGAGAAACAGTGTTGAGTCAATAATGTTAAAATTGTCAGATGGTATTATTTTTTACAGGCCATGTCAACAATGAGTGTTTTTTATTGGGAGAAAAGCTAATTTGATTGTCTTTCAATTCTACAAAGGTAAACATGTAAACCCAGTAAAAACCGTATTGTATACAACATTACAGTTCCTACAGTATAAAATACTAGATGTCAATTGTTGCACAACAAGAAACAAGTTACTCTTCTCTGAAAGTCTTGATGATGCTGAACACAGAAAACCTGCTCAGATTTGGGTTGCACTTATTGTCCTGCTTCCCTCTTCCCACCATTAAAGACATGAAGTGCAATGTGTACCCAAATTTCATCAGTAATGGTTGTTTCTAGTCTTCCTTGGCCTCTTCTTCATCCTCTTTCTCCTTGTCCACCACCTCTCACACAAATTCCTCCTCCTCTGCCTTCTACGTTTCAGTCCATTGCAGACGGATACACATGTTCCACCTGCACACTGAACTGATGTTGTAAACACACCATTTCAGTTGTGAGTTGTGTTTAAAAGATGACAACAGGGCCAATTCAATTAATCTTTCAATTCATTTTATTTGTATAGCGCCAATTCACAACAATGTCATCTCAGGGCGCTTCACAGACAATCAGTTTGAGCCAATCTGATT